>LBNU01015468.1:6326-74627 GCA_014162995.1 Artemisia annua
TAAGGATTCACCTTTTCACTTGGAAGCTTTTTCAGACAGTGATTATGCAGGAGATAATTATGATAGAAGATCAACCACTGGAGGATGCCAATATCTTGGAAGAAGATTAGTCTCATGGCAATGTAAGAAACAAACAATTGCAGCAACCTCATCCACTGAAGCAGAATATGTTGCTGCTGCAAGTTGTTGTGGACAAGTACTGTGGATGCAGAATCAACTCTTGGATTATGGATTCAATTTCAAGAATACTCCTATTCACATTGATAATGAGAGTACAATTTGCATTGTGAAAAATCCTGTTTTTCATTCCAAGACCAAGCATATTCAGATTAGGCATCACTTTATTCGAGATTGTTATGAGCACAGGCTCATTAATGTTATCAAGGTCCACACAGATGACAATGTAGTTGACTTACTCACAAAGGGATTTGATGTTTCAAGATTCAATCATTTGGTGGTAAGCATTGGGATGATTAATTATTAAGCTACATTTAAGGGGAGGCATTAGTACCTATTATGTGTTTGAGGGGAGGCAATACAATTATATTTTTTTGAAGATGATTTTGTTTGATGCAAAGAGGATGGAAAGTACTTTTGAGCAAAGTACTGCTTAACATTAGTTTGAAAGTACTGCTTGGTGCTTAGTGGAAAGTACTATTTTGTCAGGGTACTGTTCCAACGGTCAAAAAGAAGGGGTAACAACTTTGCGAAAGATATGGGGAAGATAAATGCCAAAAATAACGGTAAATTCATTTATTAGGCTGTGATTTTTGAATATTAACCATATCCTTTCCATTCAAAATTACTCGTATCATTATTCCATCCATACAAATCTCCCTTTAATCAACCATCGCCGCACATATTCCTTCCATAAAATCAATCAATGGCTACTCGTCCAACTGTTAACAAGCACAATATGATTGCTAATCTAGACAAGACATAGTTGAATGTTGATTTCCATGGTATAATTGATTTCCTCACTGGGTCTTCGATTAACTATGCTCTGTGGTCAATCTTTATATCATTGGACCATGGATTCAAGAATTCTAGGCTACTGCAGCATCTAGATTGGAAGAAGAAGCATCCATTATTCACGCTACGGTGGCTGGAAGATCCATTCGCATCACTGAAGCTACAATCAGAGAGGATTTATTGTTTGATGATGAAGGAAGTATTGTTCTCTTTGATAGGCAAATCCTTTGGGATACACTCAGGGATATAGGGTATGAAGGTGTTCTTACTAAACTTACTTTTAAGAAACCTTTATTCAGCCCTCATTGGAAGTATCTTGTTCATGTTTTACTTCATTGCTTGAGTCCTAAGAGTACTGCTTGGGATCAATTTGGACAATACATAGCCTCTGCATTAGTTAGGTTAGCTACCAATAGACCTTTTAATTTCTCAAACATGATTCTTGATGGTATGCTTACTCATATCAATAATGGTTCACCATCCTTGATGTACCCTAGATTTATTCAAGTCTTCTTGAACAAACAGCTTGAGGATCTACCTAAACCTCAAGATTATTTACCCTCTGTTACACTTCCTGCAAAGGTGTTTACTTTTATGGCTACCAAGAGTGTTCAATTTTCTGGGAGAAATACACCTTTGACTGCTCACATATTGGCAGTAGCACAAGCTGTTAGGGATGAAGCTGATGCATCTAATGAATCTGAGCATTCTAAGCATTCTGATTCAGCACATACTCCAACATCACCCTTTGCATCACCTCAACAAATTGCTTCAAGTGAAAGAACTACTTCTATGCCAGTTCCTGTTTCAAGGGAAAGATCGGTCTCCAGAGAAAGTACTTCTCACAATGCTGCTTCAAGAGAAGGTACTGCTACTCTGCAAGGTATTTCTCATTCTGACTCAGAGCAAGATGTCAATCCACCACCTACTCCCAATGATTATACTTCAACAGATGAGTCTCAAAAATCTGGGGGAGATGAGGGAGCATTGGACACTTATGCTTTAACAAGAGAATTCAGAAGGCTGAAGAAGGTGGTTAATGATCAAGCAGATCAGATATTGAAACTAAAGACTAAGTTGAAAAAGTTGAGAAATTCTGTTTGGCCACTTGTTAAGCATCACAGGTTATGGGTGAAGCAATAGAGGAGGAGTGGTAAGAAATCTAAGAAGGCATCTAACTCAAAGAAAAAGAAGCTTAGAAAGCATTCTTCATTCCCATTGGGGAGGAATCTGAATGAAGATGATGTTGTACCTCAAGATTTAAATGAAGAGGATCATATTATGGATTATGAAGAAGCTCATCATGATATTGCTAAAAGAAAATTTGATGAAGCTGAGCAAGTTTTTTAAGAAGATATTGTTGCTGAGAAAGTAAAGAGTGGAGATGTTCAAAGTACTGGTGATAAAAATATTGATATTCAAGGTACTGCTGTTCAAAGTACTTTTGGTTCTTCAACAAGAATTTTAGGTGAAGAAGCTGGTACTTCCAATCCAATTCAGCAAGAAGAAATCAAGGAACATACTGCTAGTGATGATGAAACTATTGCTCAGATTATGCTCAATATTTCAACACCAAGAGGTATTGCTATTCCTGGTGTTGAACAGGGTCAAGTTTCACAATCTTTTTCTGAATCTATTGAAGAATTGGATCCTAAGGATAAAGGAAAAGGGATCATGAAAGAATCCAAGAAGAAGAAGAAGAAATTCACTCTAGCACAGTTAAGAGCTTTTGAGATTGCTAAAAATGAAGAAGCTGCTAGAAAGTTACAAGTTGAGTTGGATGCTGAGTTAGAAAAAGAAAAGGAGCAAGTTATTCAACCAATAAGACCAAAATCAATTGCTCAAGAAAGAAATGCTATGATGAGTTATTTGAAGGGTTGAGGATATAAAGGTTTACAGAAGCTGAGATATCCAGAGATGAAAAATCTATATGATGCTATTAAAGAGTCTATTCAAAGAAGTCTTGATAATTTTGTTCCTATGGATTCTGAAAAGGAAAGGAAGCTGGAGGAAGTAATGAAAGAACAAGCTGACAAAAGAAAATCAAAAAGGAATAGAACAACTCTTGATGATCAGTTATCAAAGAAGCTTAAGTTGCTGAGAACTGATACTGTTGATGAGCTGAGGAATTATTTAAGAGTTGTGGATTTTGAGAATCCTAAGAAAACAGAAGATGCTGATACAAAGTCTATGATCTCTGCATTAGAAGTTGTAGAATCATCAGAAGATGGAGATTATCTTGTTTTTCACAGAGAAGATGAAAGTTTCAAAGCATTCAACTTGTTGTGGGACATACTGCATTTGATAGACAGAGAAGATTTACTTCATCTATACCAACAAGTACAAGCTCATTTTGAACACATTCCACCAAAAGGAGTGGGTTTAGTCTTGCTGGGTGATCTTACAACCATCTGGGAGACTGAAGAAACAAGCAAAGATGATCTCTGGAATAACCAAGAATATTGGGAAATAACAAGCTGGAGATTCTTTGAATCAGCAGGAGTGCATGTATTGGAATTAGAAGATGGTACCATGATTCACATGCTAGCAGAAAGGAGATATCCTCTTACAAGAGATCTCATGGTCAGAATGCTAGATCATGGTATGGAGGTAGAACAAGAGAATGAAGTAGCACTGATGGTGATTGAGCTATTTATCAAGTGGACTACTTCAGAAGATGATGCATAATTACTGGTATGGTTTTTGTTGTATAAATATTTTGAACAATAAGTACTTTTCTCAAAGTACTGCTAGACAAACAGTACTTTATCAGAGTACTGCTTGTAGCATAAAACCAGTAAAGTCCTTTAATAAAATTAGTAATTTTTGTAATGTGCAAAACACTTTTTGAAGCACAAGATAACAGCAACAAATTGCTTTGAACACATGGTGTTAGTACTTTTACTACACAACAAATGGTATTCAACTCACCATGTTTAACAAACAAGAAAGAGTTTGACTCATCATGAGGGTACGACTCTGATGTGATTATCAAATCCGTTTTTAGTTGACAATTTACTAAAAATTGTATGGTTTTCAACTCACCATATCTGTTATAGTGAAGAGTTGGCTAGCCCACAAGATAATGGATTGTGGTAAAGGCTGTGGAAAATACATTTGTATGGTAATTAGTTCACCATGGTAGTGATTATACTAAAAGAACTAGCTAGTCCAAAAGCAAACAGCTCTTGGTAAAGACTAAACAAATCCGTTGATAGCTGATGATTTGCTAAAAATCATATGGTTATCAATGTACCATGGTTTTTCACCTAAACATTGGCTACTCCAGAGTTAATGGCTTTGGTAAAGAGACATCAAAATCCATTAATTTTCAATGATTTACCTCTCACAGGAGTTTACACACCTGGAAGTTATGAGAATAGTATGAAACTTTGTGATCTAATGTACATTTTGCCATATGTTGCTGAGTAGCTGAAAAGATTAAGTTGCTGTGAAGAAAAAGGTTGCTGATAAAGATTGCTGATATAGACTACTTTGATGATGCTAATACAAATACAGTGAGTACAAGTCAAACAGAAGATAAAGATACAATATTTCCTTGAAGACAAAGATGTTGAAGTTAAAGGTACAAAGGAACTTGAAATCAAGCAAGTAGAATTCAAGTTAGGGGAGGATTGTTAGGATATGAAGAACAAAAGTACTTCTGAAGATCAAAGTACTGCTTGTGTCAAAGTACTGCTTAGTCAAAGTACTGCTCGTGCATGAAGAAAGTTAAAGTACTTCTATGATAAAGGACTGTTATGCAATATCGTGAAAGGAATGTAATTCAAAGTTATTAGAATATTCTAGAATTAGTTTAGAATTAGTTTACTTGTCGTACAAGAATTGTAAACCGACTAGGTTTTTCCTTATGCCTATAAAAGGACCCCTAGGTTGGCATTAGAGATATACACATGCAAGTACGATATTAGAGTTATTTAGCGATTAGGGTTGTTAGTGAATCTGTATATTAAGCAGGTTCAAAGTTTGGTTTTAATACAATCGTTAAAGTTTGGTTATTCTTCTTAGCTTTGTTGAAGTAGATTCCGCATACTTAACAGAGTTATATCAGTGTTTCATTGTTAGTAGTTTTGGAGTTATTCAACATTACTAAAGTCTTACAAGTTACATACTTAGTTTGGTCAGAGTATATCGATCCAACAGATGAGATCTCTTTCATCAGACCTCTTTGCAAAAAGAGAGTAGAGAACTTCATCAGCAAAGCCAGCAGGGATATCTCTTTCCTTTATGTTGTTTGAAGAAGAGGCATAACTGCCAGAACTAACTTTGTTAGTACTGGTCTTGCATTGTCCAACAAAGGCAACATTTGCTGCACTTGAAGATGGTTTTGAGCTTCATTTGATGTCTTGTTCAAAAACCCTGAGATTGTTGAACAAATCATCAATTGACCAATCATCAACACCTTCTTTTAGCCTCATGCTCATGGTCACATTTTTCCATTCATAAGGCAAGGATCTAAGAAACTTATGGTTTGCATCTTCAGTAGATACAGGGGAACCATGAGCTTCTAATTGAGAGAGTAGGTGTTGGAACTTTTCATAAACCTTTTCAAGCCCTTCAGAACTGCTCACTGTGAATGCCTCAAATTGCTGTTTAAGTATAGCCTTCAGCATTTTCTTGGAATTGGCATTCCCTCCAAATCTGATTCGAATTGCTTCCCAGATCTCTTTGGCATCATCCATCCCATGGAACCTTCTTAGGTGTTTCTTTGGAATGGCCATCAGAAGAATGGTCCTAGCTTTTCTTTCTTTCTCCACAGCATGTATCTCTGCAGCAGTGATTGGTGGAAGCACTTTAACAGTACCATCCTTGCCTACAGAGATCCTTTTCTTTGAATTACCATTTTGTATGACTTTCCACACATCATTATCTATGTATTCCAGATAATGTTCCATCTCCATTGCCCAAATATCATACTCCTCCTTCTTAAGAATTGGGAGTTTGATATTGGCCACAGGCACAATCTGCTGTTGTTGCTTTGGCCTCTCATCATTAGAGACAGCATCTTCATGGTTTGATTCATCAGAATCACTGTGACGGCTAGAGAATTCATCAGCAGGTTTAGACATCTTTATGGGATTTTTGGTGAGTGTTTGAGTGATTTTGGTGTGTGGATCTGTGTTTCTTCTTAATCAGAGTCCCTCAGCGAGGCTCTGATACCACTTGTAGGTCCAAAGTTCTGGATCTAAGCAGCCTTTGTAAGACAATAGATACCTTGGATAAATCCAAACTATCTATATGAGAAACTCTAAACAATGTATACTTGATGTTAACGCGGAATATTAACACAAGTAGTAAGAACAACACAGAGAATTACTAACTTTATATTCTATTAACTTTGAGAAAACTTGACATAGAACTCAATGCCGTAGGGTTCCTTTTATACTACAAGGAAACCCTAATTCTACAAACGTGTGAAAGGATGCATGCATATCTTCTCCTAAGATATCTAACCGTGTGCATATCCTTTCCTATAATATCTCCTAACTTATCTAACTTGTTCAGCAAAACAGACTTAACTGAACTAACATAAACAGACTTAACTATCACTGGCCAGACTTAACTTAGTACTGGCAGACTTAACTATCTTCCCGACTTAACTAAGCTATTCAGACTTTTAAGTCTGTTACAAATAATTCCCAACATTAAAGAGATGTTGTCCCAACAAAAGAACAAATTCTTCAAAGACATGAAGCATTACTTTTGGGATGACCCCTTATTGTTTAAAGTGTGTACGGATTAAATCATCTGGCGGTGTGTTCACGGCCAAGAAGCCGTTGATATTCTTAAGGCTTGCCACAATGGACTCACCGGGGGACATCATCGCCCAAACTACACCACCAAAAAGGTGTTTGACTCTGGTTTCTATTGGCCCACAATTTATCATGATGCTCATGACATGGTCAAATCTCGTGACTCTTGTCAACGTCATGGGAAAATCTCACAAAAGGATGAGATGCCACAAAATGCCATCAAAGTTTGTGAAATCTTCAACGTTTGGGGCATCGACTTTATGGGGCCATTCCCATCTTCACGAGGGAACAAGTACGTACTCGTGGCGGTCGACTACTTGTCTAAATGGGTTAAAGCAAAAGCACTCCCCACCAACGACGCCCGAGTAGTTGTTAAATTTTTAAAATCCCTCTTTGCTCGGTTTGGAACTCCCCGTGCTATCATTAGTGATCGTGGTACACACTTTTGCAATGACCAATTCGCAAAGGTTATGCTTAAGTATGGTATCACTCACCGTCTTGCTACCGCGTATCACCCACGAACTAGTGGGCAAGTGGAAGTTTCCAACCGTGGTTTGAAAAGAATTCTCTTGAAAGGACCGTAGGCGAAAACCGTGCATCTTAGTCGGACAAATTAGATGATGCACTATGGGCCTTCCGTACCGCATACAAAACACCCATTGGGTGCACTCCTTACAAGCTTGTGTACGGGAAGGCATGTCATCTACCGATCGAGCTCGAGCACAAAGCCTATTGGGCCTTGAAGCATGCAAACTTTGACCTTAAGTCCGCGGGTGATCACCAAAAAGTTCAACTCAATGAATTAAATGAACTTCATGACCAAGCCTACGAGAACTCTTTGATCTACAAAGAGAAGACAAAGAAGATCCACGACTCCAAGATCAAGAACCGCGTTTTCAACGTTGGTGACTGAGTCCATCTTTTTAATTCTTAATTGAAGATTTTCTCAGGTAAACTTAAAACCCCTTGGACCGGGCCATTCACCGTTGCCAAAGTTTTTCCTTATGGTACCGTCGAGTTATCTCAAACCGACGGACCAAACTTCAAGGTGAACGATCATAGGTTGAAGCACTAGTTTGGAGGGGACATACTACCCATGGTTGTCCCGGATCTCCAAACTTTCCCCATGGACCATTGAATTCGGGGTCGAGTCTAACTAGTGACTCGGCTAACAAAAACATAAGCGCTTCGTGGGTGGCAACCCATGCTTATCCTTTTATATTCTTTCTATTTTGTAACACTAAGTGTGGGAGAATTCCNGGATCTCCAAACTTTCCCCATGGACCATTGAATTCGGGGTCGAGTCTAACTAGTGACTCGGCTAACAAAAACATAAGCGCTTCGTGGGTGGCAACCCATGCTTATCCTTTTATATTCTTTCTATTTTGTAACACTAAGTGTGGGAGAATTCCTCTACTTTTTCTTTGTTTTTGTGTGTTTGCTCTTATTTTCAGGATTCCAATAGATCGTGATGATTGATGCGCCTGTTTTCAATCCAGCCACCCAATATCCGATCTTTTTACTAATGATTATCTAGGGATATCTTTGACTTAAATAAATAACAACCATAATAAATGTTGGTTTTGCGATCAAAATTTTGAAAATGAGCACACTCACCTAATTTCTTGAATAATTGTGGGAGTGAAAAGTTAAGTGCCAGCTTACACAGATTACTAATATAAGTAATGTTAGCATTCTACAAAAACATTTTCACAAGGAATTTAAACTTAGTTGGGAGTAACAAAAAGAGGATGACGATTATAATTTCCCGGAGTTACCCATTTGTGTGAATCCCGTTCTGTGATGCCATTCTTAAACTCAAGCATGATATCTATTTTTGTTATAGTTTAATTACTTGCATTGAATAAAAAGTCAAAACAGGGTATCCTTGGTATTCTTTTGATCCTTTCATTACTTTATATGATCGGATTGCTAGGGACTAGCAATTGATAGTGTGGGGGGATGATGAGTGCCTGTTCACTCATCATTTTATACCCATTTAATACACAAAAATGACTAAAAACAACAAAATATGCCAAATTATATTGCAAATATCCTTGGATTGTGTTTTATGTCTTATAGTTACAAAAGGATTGAAAACAGAGAAAAAACGGACAAAACCAAGCTTGGATTGGAAAAAAGAGCATTAAAAGACGGAGCCGGGCGTGACTTCCTACATTTTTGGTCAACATAAACCCACAAACAAAAAACCTAACCCTGTTGTTAAATCAAATTCACTCATAGTCCCTGAACCATTTCACCGTTAGTCCTAAACCTTTTCAAAGTTAGTCCTTTTACTAAATTATGTTAAATCCTAAACTACTAATACCATTTCTAATCCTAAAATCCTAAACCCAGCCCAATCATAGAACCATAAACCCAATCCAACAATCCTATACCTGGTCAAACCCAACAATTAAAATAGTCAACACCCCATTTATTAAAACATTTACCTACCATTTTTCCCTCTCACTATTCGTTCATCCCTGTCACTCTCACCCTACTCCATGACAAAAACCAACTCATCCCATGGCCCCCTCCTTCACATGATACCTTGCCACCTTGGCAATCTGTGTGCAATACTTGAGCTCTAAAACCATCAAATGGCCAAGATTTATTGAAGTGGGTACCAAGTAAATCCAACGGCTGAGAAATGACAAGAGAAAGCACAAGAACTGGAAACCTCTCATAGAAGAAGCACAAATGAAGACGAAACCCTAGTTTTAGAGTTCTATAAATAGGACCTATTGTAAAGCCCTTGGAGGTAGCTAGCTTTTAGTTTTTATAATCTAGGTTTTAGTTAGTTTTTTTAATCAAGTTTTTATATAGTTTAATTTAGTTTCCAATTTTCTTAGCTTATTTTTATGTACTTCAGCTTAATGTAACCCTTTTCTTATATTAATGAAAGTTTAAATTTTTTAGTTAAAATCTGTCTTCTTTAATTCATGTTCCATTATTGTTAAAAATGTTTTATAATCTCATTTAAGGTCTCATAAACTTAATAAAAGCTGTTTTCAAAAACTATACAAGCCTTTTTTAAATTTTGAATGTTTTAAGCTATTTTATCAAAAATACTCAAAAAAGCTATTTGGATGATAAGCCTGATTTGGATGGGCTTATTGGACTTTACTAGCTTGTCTTTGACATGCTAGAGCTTGTAGATTTATTATTTAGCCCTGTTTTGAGCAAGGGCAGTTGTGAGTTCACTTTTCTATTTTCGCTTATTAAAATGCTTATTGCTTATTACTGTTCATTATTGCTTTTTACATGCTTTAAACTGCTTATTATTATCTTTAGATGCTTTATGTTGCTTAGTTATAGTTTTAACATAATCTGTTTCATTTCTGTCAAAAAAAAAAAAAAAAAAAAAAAAAAAAAAAAAAAAAAAAAAAAAAAAAAAAAAAAAAAAACAAAAACAAAAATTAGCATGAACTGTTTAGCTTATTTCCAGTGCTTATAATCTGTTCAAAATTGCTTTTTATATCTTCAATAACTTAGTTTATAATATGTTTTCACAAGTTCAAGTTTATTTTGGTCTGAAACAGTTTAAAAATGCAAATCTGTCACATTAAGGGGTGTTTGGCACAAGGGAATTTTTAGTAGTTTAAAGTGTTTTGGTCATTTAGCGAATTTCATTTAGCTCAAAGTTAGTTCTGTTAGTAGTTTTGATAAGTAGTTCTTAGTTTTTAGACAGCTTAATTAGTTTTCAATTGGTTTTCAAAATTTCAAGTGTTAAAACTGTTAGTAATAGCTTATTTTGATAAGATCATCAAAAAGTTGTTTTTAGTTGTAGTCTTGAGTTCAAATCAGTCTAAATAACTTGTTTTAAGGTTTGGTCAAGTGTCAATAGGTTTCTAAGTCATTTAGTCCAATTTTAGTCTGTGTCAAAAAGTTTTGAAAAACCAAAAATATTGTCTCTGTACCCTTCATTATCAGCTAGATTATAAGCTCAATATAAGCTTAAATTGTCTCAAAATTGTTTTATCAATTCTTTGCTTGGTGTTACATGTTGTTTCATTGCTTTTAGCTTTTTCCTTTAGCTTATATTAGCTTTTCTAGTCTAGAAAGTAGGAGACAGGACTGCTTGTTTTTCAAATTTCAAAACTGTCTCAACTAAGCTGTTTATCAGCTTATTTTAAGCTTATTTACTAGCTCATAATGTTTGAAATTTGTTCTGTGAGTTCATTTGTTGCTTGTGCATGTTGTTTTGGAATTTTTAGCTTGTTACAATAGCTTGTCAAGCTTTTGCACTAGCTTAAATTTGCCCCTTTGAGCTGTTTTTCTAACAGTTTTTGCTTAAATAGCTTATTTTGAGTTTTTGAGATATCCAGCTTATTAGAATAGCTTATTTAGGTTAGTATAAGTCCTTTGTAGCTTATTTAGCTTAGATAGTAGCTTACCTTAACTTATTTGCTTTAAACAGTTAAGGTCTTAAAGCTTTCAAAACTGTTAAGCTGATAAGTATTTTTCTGGCTTATTTAGTGAAAAGTAAAAATAATTCCTTCACAAAAGTTGGTTATTATTTACTAATTTAAAAGTTTTACAAAAAAGTTTTGCAAAATAAAAAAGTTGGGAATTAGGGGAAATCCAAGGTTCGAACCCTGGACCTCAACCCCAACTCAACCAACCTTCTACACACTACTCCTTAACCAACTGCGCCCTAGGGACTTGCAGTTATGCATTGCAAGGTTTATTATTTAAGGTTCTTTTCCAATTTAGCTTAACAGATTTAGATAGCTTATTCCCAGCTTATTCAAATAAGCTGGGATCTTTTTCTTATTTTTCCAAGCTTTATCTTACTTTAAAGTATTTTCCAATAAAATTTCAGATTTTACTCACTAGTTTTATTATTTTTAATCATTTAGTTAGTTTGAAATTGATAATAAAAAATATAAAAGTCAAAAAATGCTAATTCTTTTTTCTAAAATTTTCTTTTAACATTTAGGACTTAGAAAAATTAAATTTGCATTCGTAGGGTTAATTTTTATTAAATTTGGTTTTAATCGCGTTTTTAGATTCCCGTTAACGTTTTTTTAGCTTAATTTCATTTTTGCTTTATTTACTTGCCTTATTTACTTTCCGTACCTTAATTGGAATTTGAAATCAAAAACAAAAAATTGAAAATCCAAATTTCAAGCATTTTAATACCAAACCTCAAACGACATCCTCAATTCACACCTCGTTGGGAAACGACTCGGGTATCACTTACCCGGAATCATATATCGTATTTGTGAGTTTTGCACGTTGACCTTTTTCCTAAAGGGTTGACTTGTTGACTAGCAAGTATTGTGTATATATTTTACAATCAAATCAAAGCTTGACTCCTTTTTCATCATACTTTACATAATTTTTCCCAAGTACTTTTTTCAAAATAAGAGAAATGAATCTTGTGTATGCTGGTTTTTGTGGACGTACATTAACATTCAATTTGGAAGCAACATCATTGAAAATAATTTCCATGTAGTTTAATTTAAGACCATTGATAAGTCCATGTGCAATCAACTGATGCATATAATTCAATTGATCTGAAGACCCACTATTGCCCCCCAAACCGCTACTGATGTAAGTCATCAACAATTTCCATTTTGCAGAGAACAAATTCTTAATAAGAGTATGTTCAAGCGATTCATCTGGACCATTTGCTTTTCTATAACCTATTTTTATCATTATTCTTGAATTTCATCAAAAGAGGGTTCTTCATCATATTAAAATCCTTTCTCAAGATAATCAAACCTACAAATGTTAGTAAATGTTCTAACACCAAATTTCAATTCAAAAGAACCATTTTTAGTGGTCATTGAAATTATCTTCATTTCTGCACTATATGTGGCTGTAAACCAAAATTCCTTTAAATATGACTCATAATGGCATATGGTTGTCGGACAAAGGCTTCTTTAATACAATATTTTATTATTAAAATCTACCGTTGGTTTATATCCATCCTGATGTTTTGTTGGTGAAAGATTTGCAACTTGGTTGTTTCTTCCTACTTGAATTTTAGAAAATTCTTTGTTTACCTGTGGAGCTTTCTTAATCTTTTGGTTTTCGGTTAGAATTGCCTTTATTTGGAAATCTAATATTTCCTCTTCTTGCTTGTGTATTTGTTGTTGGGCATCTTGTTGTACATTCGACACGTTTTCTTGAATTAATGAAATTTTCATTTTTGATTTTTGAATTTAGGGATTCTATTGATCAAATTGGGGTTTTTGACTATGTATGTAAAAAAGATATGGATATATGTCTGTTTAGATACAGATGTGTATGTTTGTACCGAAAGTGGTGGTTAATTGACAAAAATAAAAAATAAAAAATATAGCAAAATAAATTAAATATTTTTACAAAATGTACAAATAATCAACAAAATTTAATGTTGAATCAGAAACATACTTAATCATACATTAACTCATAAACAACATGTGAATTAATCTTTTTTTCAATCAGAAACCATAAACTAAATAATATAAACACGTTCTTTTAAAAATATTAATAGGCATGGATAATATTTGTATAAAAACGTTATAGAAACTAAAGGTTAAATTTATCAGAATCTGAATAGTGAATTGTTATTTTAAATTGCGTTGTTTAACATATTCAATTGGATAAGTCGTTGACGTCAACAATGTCCATGTTGACTACTAAAAATCGAAGAAAAAGAGTAATATTAGAGTTAATATGTGAGTTTCTTTATATAGTCTTAATAATAAGTCGATTAAAAGATATGAGATAAGATATAAGCAACAACTAATTAAATATATTAAAAGAATGTACATATTAATTAACAAAATTATAATATTGAATTAGAAACATAATAAATAATACATCAGCTCATAAACAACATGGGAATTATAGTCAGTAATGGATTTTTATTTGAAATTGCGTTGTTTTACATAATCAAATGGATAAGTCGTTGACATCTAAAATGTTCATGTTAACTACCCAATATTCGAAGAAAAAAAGTAATATTAGAGTTCATATTTGAGTTTGTTTATATAAGCAACAACTAACTAAATATATTAAAAGATTGCACAAATTAATCAACAAAATTATAGTATTGAATCAGAAACATAATAAATAATACATCAGCTCATAAACAACATGGGAATTAGAAACATAAATCAAAAACTAGATAATATAAACGCGTTTCTTTTTAATATTAATAAATATGAATAATATTTGTTTAAAAACTTTTCAGAACTAAATGATAATTTATCAGAATTGTTTATTTAGACTAAATAATATATTGAAATTTAAATTCTTTTTGAACATTCAATAACCATCTCAAATTAAACATTATATGCATGAAAATTAAATTTTCAATACAGCATAAAAGTTCATTCGAGGGGAAAATCAAAGTAGCTTCTTGCATCAAAGGTAAGAACGTGGTGGAATGAAGTAAAAAACGAATTAAAAGCTCCACAAAGAAACAACATTCACATAAAGCCAAATATATCAACGCTCCTATTGTCTACCAACTTATCCATGTTTAAAGTATCAATTAGCAAACAGTCACCTAGTAATACAATAAACACAGATAAGTTGCTTGAAAATAGTAGAGTTACGCAATATATATAAGCTTCAGGTGCATGTGCAACACCATTAAGCTAATAAACAAGAAAAGACGGGAATTACGACTATGTCGTTACAAAAAGAAGCAAACATTCACGTGAAGCCAGATATATCAACGCTCCTATTATCAACCAACTTATCCATGTTTCAAGTATCAGTTAACAAACGGTCACCAAGTAATATAATAAACACAGATAAGTTGCTCGAGAATAGTAGAGTTACATAATATAAATAAGCTCCAAGCACATGTGCATCCACGGAGATTAAAAAGCTAATAAATAAGAAAATATGTGAATTAAGGCTACGTCATTACAAAAAAAAATAAAAAAAAATAAACCATTCACGTGAAGCCAGATATATCAATGCTCCTATTATCGACAAACTTATCCATGTTTAAAGTATCAGTTATCAAGCAGTCACCAAGTAATACAATAAACACAAATAAGTTGCTTAAAAATAGTAGAGTTATGAAACATATATAAAACCTTCAGGCGCATGTGCATCGACGGAGGTTAAAAAGCTAATGAATAAGGAACAATGGGAATTACGACTATGTCGTTACAAAAAGAAGCGAACATTCACATGAAGCCAGTTATATCAACGCTCCTATTGTCGACAAACTTATCCATTTTAAAGTATCAGTTAGCAAACGGTCACCAAGTAATATAGTAAACACAGATAAGTTGCTCGAGAATAGTAAAGTCATACAATATATATAAGCTCCAGGTGCATGTTTATCCACGAAGATTAAAAAGCTAATGAACGATGACCACCCTCATTGGGCGAGTATATATAGGCTCAGAATTAGGGTTTTATATCCGTGTCCCAATAGATAACGTAATTCAAATATAAAAAAAGACATCGGTAAAGATAACTATCGTTTTGAAAACCTTCTAGAACGTGCCTCTCATATTTGGAAACACATTTATAGTATGCCTAACACTTTCACGACACCAAATTTTCAAAAAACACACCTGGTTCTTCCAACGGTTTTTCCTAGCATTTTTGACACATCTATGTCTGGGGACCATTTTAAAAAACCCCAAACCTGGCCTGACTTATTGTCACTTAAAAACTTTTATCACAAATGATGATAGAATTTAATGATGCCACTCTGTATTTTGGACTATATTTTTCTTATACATGAAATATGTAGAAAATTTCATTATAGTAAATTTGCTTGAATTTGTGATGGTTGTAAAACTGATTTTGATGGTCATTATTACTCCTTCAATTTATATTTTCATTATTTATGGAACATAAAGAAAACTTCATTATGATGTGTGTGGTCTTGGATTAGTGATGGTTTGCAGTTTGATTCTGATTGTCATTATTACTCCTTTAGTCTTCCTTTAAGTCTTCTTTCATATGTGTTTGTTATCACATTCGTTGATTTTATATTTTATATTTTTAACACACTGGTTTAGGTAACAATTATTACTAAGTTTAAAGATTTACATTATATATGTAATTTATTTTCACAAAAGATTTAAAGAATATGTTCTTATTTCATATATAGAAAAATAAAGTATAAATAAATTTTTAAATTTTAAGATTTGAATGTATTCATATCCCAATAGATTACGTATTCAAATATAGAAAAGATATCGAGGAAGAAAAATATCGTTTTTAAAATCTTCTAGACCGTGCTTCTTATATTTGGAAACACGTTTTGTGATGCGATGAACTAATTGTTTATGTGGGCTTTTAATAAAAATTGAACTTGTTATAATTTTTTTTTCCTAAAATACTTTAACCCTAGAAAATTTTAGGTCGATTAAAGACTTCAATAAAAATTAGGTAGATGTTTCGTTGTTATTATTATATGAAGATGGTGCAGTTTTATAATTATATTTATATTAAAATTGTAAAATTAACGTGCTAGCCACATAATTACATTATTAATTACACTATATATATTTAATAAATACATCTAATATGACCATGTTTCTGATGAATATAAGTCTAAGTCTGATGCATTAATTTCTTCATAATGTGACAACTAAATAACAAATCAATAAAACGTTTTTAAGTGACTCAACTAATGATCTTTAAAAATTGTTAATACAATTTTCCACATATGATGTTTGGTTCAAAAACATAATAAGAAAACCATATTAGAAACAAATTATCATAAAAGAAACACAAGAGGCAGACCTATGTTGTGTTTAGATGGTGCCCAAGAACCACCTTAGAAAAAAAAATCGTTTTACAAGCGACATAGTAAATTTTTTAGGAACCACCTTATAAAATCACAAGGAACCACCTTGGAAAGCTTGGATCTAATGATAGAAAGAAAAAAAAAAGTAGAAAAATGGAAGAAAAATAATTATTTCTTGAATCGGAGATAAGTTACTCTCTTGCACGAAGAAGATGAAGATGAAAGCATAGTCAAAGTCATTTATTGAATGTAGTACAAAAACATTCTCACATTAGTTGTTTTTTTCCTGAGTTTAGCAATTTTTATTTCAAATATAGCAAAAGGGAGTAATTTTGTTTTGGATATAGCAATAATAAGATGGGTCAAAGTAAAATGCTTTTTCTCTTCGTCAGGCTCATTTCTTTGTAGACTTCTTGCTACTTTACATTCTCAATAATTATAAAACAGTAGTACCATATTTGATTTATCACAACTAAAGTATTTTTCTCCTTTTTAGATATACATACATATTGTCAGTTAATAGAAACAAAAAGTTTTCTATTTTAATCGTCAAAAAAAATTACACGTGACATTGCACAGCCTTACTGTAGAGTTCGACAAGATACTATGTAACCCGACCCATTGACTTTTTGACTTGTTGATCTGTTAATTTTGTCGTATCAACTAACTAAAGGAACCACCTTATATTTTCTTCTAGGTCCGTCACTGAGAAACACATATAATTCTGATACGCAAACCAAACACAATTAAAAAAACATAATATAATTGTTTAAAACTCAAAAATTAACTATCACCTTAGACACATCCTTTCTTCAACTAAAAACTTTTTGAAAAACCTCTTTGTAAATGCATGGTAAATACACAATCTTTCTAGCATGCGTTCCTGTTATGATTTTCCCCTTGATGACATATATGTTAATTTTGTAATCACCAATCGTGTTTGATGAGTGTGTAAATACTCATCATTTTTATCGTATTGTAACTGCCAAAACACGTGAAAACACTCGGAAATACATCAAAATACTGAAAATATCCCAAAGATCGTGTTTTATATGTTTTAAATGCAAAATAATCAAAAACAATTGAAAATTGTACAAAGTTTGCATAATTGGCAGTTTCAGTCCCCCAACTTTCAAAACTTGACAAAATTAGTCCCTGAGCATTTATTTTGAAAAGAAAAGTCAAACCAAATTCTTAAAAGTCAAAATTTATCAAAAATGATCTTTGGGTAAGAAGCTTTCAAAAAATTACAAGTTTAGTCCCTGAAGTTTCACATTTGGCAAGTTTGGTCCCTGAACTTTCAGATATGGCAGAAATGGCCCCTGGAGGAATATGGTGGAGGGAAAATGCAACTTTGGTCCTTGAAAAGTCACAAGTTGTCAAAATTGGTCCTTGGATTGCAAGTTTGGAGATTTTACATGTTTAGTCCCTGCAGTTTGTAATTTGGCAAAAGTGGTCCCCGGGAATTATACATTGAAAAAAAATGATAAAAAGGACCTTTGGAATTCATAACTTGGCAAAATTGGCCCTTGATGATAATTAGGAAGATTGGCAGAATTGGCCCTTGAAAAATCAGAAGTTGCAAGATTAGTCCTTGGGCCTTACATCCTTTACTTAAACCAATCAAGCCCTTCCTAAACCCCATTAACCCAAACCTGCTTCTAAATCTGCCTAAGCCCATTCCACTTACCAACACAACACCACAAACCAACTGCCCTAGGGACTTCTCAGTGTTATATTCTCCCCTTTTTATTTTTATAGTAGCAGCCCTTTTTAGCTTATTTGAATCAACTGCTTATTCAAGCTTATAAATAAGTGATTTTTTTTAAAGTTTTATTTTTCTTAAGTTTAATTTAGTTTAATTAAATTTCTAAAAAAGTTTCAGATTTATTAGTTGGTTAAATTAATTATTAGGATTTAATTTAGTTTAATTAGTATTTAATTCATAATAAATAGAATTTTTGTTTAAAAATTAATTTTTTTTTTTTCAAAATTTTCTTTTGTCATTTAGTACACGTTAAAATTATTTGTAGGCTCGTAGGACCTTTCGTGCTTAAATTTCACGTTTTATTTTGCGCGTGACGTTTATTTTTTAAATAATCGTTACGTGTTTGTTTAGAATTGTGATTTAGGATTCCCGATACCTAACTTTGTTTCCCGTAGTGTTTTAGGATTCCCCTAGTTTGCCAATTGCCTTTTGTTCCCTTTAGGTTAATTTATTTTCATCCTCGTTCGTTAATTTTCCAATTTCGTTAATTTAACGTACGATAAAACCAAACAATCTTTCCAACCAAACATACAAAGATTTTAATCTCGATATTTCCGCGAAACTTTCCATTCACACCTCGTTGGGGTACGACTCGGGAAATCACTTCCCGGTCTCACAAATATCACATTGCACGAGTTTACGAGGTAATCTTTTTCCTAAAAGGTTTACTTGTATTTCTCCACGTCTCGTTGTCACTCACGATAACTTTGACTCCACTTTGTTGATATTTTTGAATACTTGTTGTTTTGCACACTAAAACACAAAGAATCAGTGTTCCATTACACAACTGATGGGTAATTCTAAAAGGGATAATTATCTAAATGTCCTAGTTGCCCTGCGGTCGGGGGTTTTTGGACCCCTTTTTGCTATCTTCCGGAATTAGACCAAAAATTGGGCAACTGGCGGTCATTTTAGGGCAACTAGGAGACATCGGTATAGAAACTGGGCAACTGATCTACTTTGGTAAAATATTGTTTGATACATGGCGACACATGGTTGGGTAGTTCAAAAGTTGCCCATTTTCTTGTCTAAATCCGGAAGACAGCAAAAAGAGGTCCAAAAATCCACGACCGAAGGGCGTGCGGGCATTTACATAATTATCCCTTTGTAAAACCTACCAAAGTTTTACAATCCTCCTAGGCAGTGTACCTAATCGTTGTAGTGTAGTATAGGCAAATACACGAGGGATTGATCGTTCTTTAGGGGAATAGTGTTGTGAAGGCCGAAGTGTATAGTGAGATAAGTCTAAAGGTGAGGTATGAGTCTTTTTGTATTTTTATATTTTTTAAAAAGCAAGTAAAATTTCGAGGTTTGAAGAGTGGGCGTTTTAACTACTAATTAATTAAAACTAGTTAAACTAAATATGCGGAAAAGTAAATTGGTGGTAACTCTTATGATAGGAAAATGTATTCGATTAGATTATCTTTACTTCCTAGTTATCTTTTATTGATTAATTGAATTATCACATCCTTTTTTTAATTGGAGCGTTGTATTCCTTATTATTGGTCGAAGGGAGGTGCCATATGCCCTAACTCTATGAACGTATAAGTCTCCCCAAAAAAAGCATAAAGTCTATTAAGTCTCCTAGGATCTACAAGCCGCAATTCACGCAATAAATACAACGAGAAAAATCACCAGCGCACTCTAGGGTTGCCATATGCCCTAACTCTATGAACGTATAAGTCTCCCCAAAAAAGCATAAAGTCTATTAAGTCTCCTAGGATCTACAAGCCGCAATTCACGCAATAAATACAACGAGAAAAACCACCAGCGCACTCTAGGGTGCGTTTAATAAGATGGACAAGCTAGTACATATAAGAGCTAAGCCAATTTTCTTATTCCTAATGCTAGGCAACCAATTAAACAAGAGACGACAATCAATAATTAATAAATAGCTTTCATTAAATCTAAGCAAATACTAATAGATTTAGTCTAGCATGTTAAGTGAAGAAAAGAAAAGCATAAAATCAAACAACACATAGACATATTGAATGATTAAAGATTAATTACTTATCTTCAATAGAACATGGATAAATTTGCTATAAAAAGCCTTACAAAGTAGCTAAAAATCTTCTAGGGTTTCACCTCTCCAAAGTGTTACATCAATAAAGGAAAACATGCGAAAGTATATATAGATTTACAAAAAATCGTCGCCTTGTTTCTCTAACGCCGTCATGATGTCTGACGCCATCTCTCAATAAAAGATCTGAGCCGTTACGTGTAAATTTAACTCTGAATCTTGGTCTTCAAATACAAGCGACGGCGTCGTGTGTAATGTGTGACGCCGTCAAGTATCCATTCTTGACAGATTTGCGACTTGATCGTTTTTCTTCGTTTCTTCATCCAAAATAGCCCAAATCACGCTGGTTTTCATATTTTGCGTCCCAAGTACCTAAAATGCAAAAATAAATAAATAAAATAAAAAGGAAAAAAACCGATTTAGGGCAATATTTGATCAAATATATACGACTTTAAGGACTAAATGACACCTTTAAAAGGTGTGATTTAAATCCTTATCAAGTATCCCTACATTTGTGATTTGCTTGTCCTCAAGCAAATGTGCTTTTATCCTAGTCAATCTACAAGTTAAGGGTCATTTAGCATTAGTTTAAAAGTAATTACAATGAACATTTGTTCCACAATAATCATAATAAGATCGGAAAATATATATTAGCACCTCACATAAAGTATTTGGATTCTCACATCTCTCAGATGTATAAGTTATATAACATGTATTAAAACGGGAAAATAAAATACTCTCTACCTGTCATAGCACATAGATTACCATAGGCCTGAGAATGAATCAAACCTCCACCACTTTGGCTTAAACACCTAGGATAAACTATCAAAGAGGGCTTTTACAGGTTTGTAATGTTATGTGTAAGGGTATGGAAAATACGGTTTTGCTGGATATAGGGAATTTAATGGTGGCAAGTCAAACATCTAAGTCAATTACATGTAAAGCATGATGTTGCTAAGCCAAGACTCGACTCATTAACTTCTAACTTTTTTTGTATTTTTTTGACTCTTTCTTGACTTAAACAAAAGATTAAGACGCGGGATGGTAGTCCGTATGTTTTTTTTAATACACTCTTGCCCTACCATCCATAAAATATACATCCGTTACCAAGGGATTTATAGTTGCATCCTTACACTTGAACCTTTAAATAATTAAAAACTAACTAATGACCCGAATTGCAAAGGTCAAAATACTTGGAGTACTTTAAAACATTAACGTACATATGGGGGTAATAACATTTGACTCCTTCCCCATTACTCCAAAATAAATAGTACTTAACCCATGAGTCTCAATCGTCCCTGTATTGACAAGATATTACTCGACTTAGCAACCATATAATCAACTACATAACTAATAAAGGGTTTAACATAAATGTTGTAACAATAATGCACTAAAGATAAGTGCATACACAGAAGGCTAAGTCGATTTGGGTGTACATTTGGGGGTGGATTGTAAACAATGATCTTCATTAATATTTCGGAATCCACCAAAATATTACGAGAACTGTGAAAAGGATAGGCCCTGAGGGGTTAACTAGGGGTATCTTGTACTAAAAATGAGTATATAGCAAGGGTGTGGGAGAATTACTTGACCAATGAAGCCAATGTAATTATAAACAGGTTTAAAACAATGGTGATCCTAATGTCTCTTATAATTTAGTCAATCCAAAATACAAGAGTGTAGTGTCACTAGCGATCTCGGGATGCATCACAAACGCACCGGTACACTCATAAGCATTAAAGGTGAATGCTTTTTCCTAAATATCTAAAGGCTAACCTCACATTTTAAGGGTGGAAATTTTTGAGAGGTAGGGTTTTTGTGCTAGCTATACAATTCCTATCTATGAGACGCTTATTAAAACTAAAGTTTCACTCCTATATGTCATAAAAATTTAAATTTAGTGCTAAAATTACCTTTACAAGTATTTCTTTTGGTTTATTGCACAATTACTTAAAATAAGGCAAATATCAAGTGAGTTCTAGTTTCTAAGGTATCACTTTTTACCCTCCCTAAATTTAAATTGAACATTGTCCCCAATGTTCTTGAAAAGTACCAAAGTTATGATAACTGGAAAAATAAAAAGATGAAAGAAACTAATACTCCCCTGATTTGCTTGGCATGGACGAAATGAAATATGGTTAAATCCTCCTCCAAGAAGATAAAGTTCTTTATAGCTTTACATCCATAATGCACTTGCATCTTCTTGTCCAATATAACCTGTAAATCACTAAGAAAACGAACACCATACCTCGCATAAAATCGGCGGTAAACACTATATATAATAAAAAGAAAATCCTAGAAAGCAAATAAGATATATTGCTTGCAAAAATAAATTTTTACAGAAATCTGGAAATTTTCAAAAATTAAGTTTGGACAGAAAAACAAAAATTTGGAAAACTGTTTAGCTACAGTCCCTAACGGCGTCAGGTGACCTGATAGATTATTACATATTGTTTCCTGGAAAATTTCTAGAAAAATCTAATAATTAAGACCTGGAAATTCTGTAAAACATTCATTATGACTCGATACAAGCATTTGACTCAAACAAACAAACAAATATATATGTGCTAATCATTAATTGTAAACTTTCATGTTCGAATTTCGTTCTTTTAAAACAAATATAAACTTCCCTACGCTTATCTTTTTATAAAATATCTTTATATGTAATTAAGACGAGGTTAAAAACAAAATAAAACATTTTCACAAGTTAATTCGAAACATGAAAGATGAACAATAATGATGAAGCATATATATAAAAATAAAAACAAACAAACAAACAATTAAAAAGCTTGGGTTGCCTCCCAAGAAGTGCTTTTCTTTATTTACGAGTCTTGTAGCTAGACTCAAAGTCGTGCCCTATTTCATATAGATAAGTTCATCCTCGAGGATGTCTTTTGGATCGAATTTATCTTTTAGTTTCCTCTTATTAGGCTTTGTTTGGTATGACTTTTCAAACTTCTCTCTATCGGGATCTATTAATGTCATCCAAATGTGCCACAATCCATCTCCTTCTTTTAATGGCTTATGCCAACTCCATTTACTTTTTGAATCTTCCACATCCCATTTGTTCCTCTTAAGATTAATTGGCAACGTTCCTAGGAATTCAATGATCTTCCTAAATACTAGAGGGTCCTCAAATGGGTCCATCTCGGTATCCCTAGCCAATTGTTGTTCCATGTAGTGTGTATTCTTCACAAATTCATCTTCTAAGTAAAATGGGCATTGAGGTCCTATAAAATCTCCATTGAGCCATGGGCCATATCTAGACGGTGCCCTATCCCTAACTAACCATGGGGGTTCATTTTCCTCACTATCGTCATAGGAATGTTTTTGGACATCATAAATCGACCTATTGTAACCTTCTCCTGCCGCTCTCTTAGATATCTTACAATCTATTATTCCACTAGCGGTCACTAAGAATCCGCATCCAACGAGCAATGGGCACTTAAGGTCACTTATGATATCTAAGACATGGAAATCCGCCAAAACGGTTAATTTATCTATATGCACTAATTGATCCTTTAACACCCCAATCGGATAAGCTAAGCTTTCATCCGCCAATCCTATAACCGCTTATGTTTCTTCTAGTTTTCCTAAGTTAAGGTTCCTATAAAGGGACAACAGAAGTATATTGATGCATGATCCTAAGTCGGCTAAGGTATCATAGGCTATGGAATCCCCAATACTACAAGGTAAAAAAAATAGGCCCAGATCATCTTACTACTTGGGTAACTTGTTTTGAACAAAAGCGAACCCATTCTTACCCAACTTAACTCTCTCCTTGTATTTTTTTCAAAACGGCATTGTAGTAAGGAGCATGAGTCAAGACATCAAGAACCGAACGTTCAAGATACAGATCTTTGAATTAAGGTTAGGGTTGGGTTCTTGTTTTGGTGGTGTTTCAATAACTTGGTTGACCAACACATTAGTTGGTGTATTATCTTTATGGTCTTGGTCTTTTGGGAAAATTTGAGTTTGTTTGAAACACATTTTAATTGCATTGACCTAGTAAAATTGAGGACAAGAACTAGGAGATGAAACCGATGAAATAGAGTTAACACCTAGTTTAGGTTCTTGACGGTGTCACTTAGGAGTGCTCCCATTACTCGGTCATTGAGAACCTTTAAGAAAGTATCAATTTTATTTGTCATCTCACTTTGTTGTTGTTTGAAATCGCCTTCAAACTTTGCTAATGAGTTTAGCTTGCTCCAACCACCTTGGTTTATTATTACCAAATTCACACTTGGCTCTTAACAATGAAATATTACTCGTTCTTTGTTCATCATCATGAAAGTCATAATCATTCCATATTTCACTAGGAGATGCCTCTTTGTCTCGTATATTCCACCAATAATCCTCCAACCTCATCATAAGCTCACAATCAAGCTTATGATAATTTCCAAAACATCTCTCAAGCCAATGGCAAAATTCGGCTCCTTCATCGTCTTGATTCTTATGTTGTTCTATGATACGTGCCAAAGCAGTCAACACAAATCAACCAGGGGTATGGTCAATTAGGTCAAACCACTTGTGCACGATCTCCGGTGAGTACAGTGTTTTCCCGGGTCGTTATGTCCCAGCGAGATGTGAAATTGTATTTTGTGAACGTTTTGTGATCGGGTGAATTTGAATGGATTAACGAAATAAGGGATTAGGTGATTAAACTAAGCATATATGAATGAAAAAAACTTAAACAAGCAATATTAATAGTTACGTGAAACCAACTTATCCTAAAACGTATTAAAACTTAAAAACACGCGTTTATATTAAAAATAACGTCAACGCGCAAAATAAAAAGTGAAATTTGAGCAATACTAATCCTACGGGTGTAAAAACAACTTTTCTACGAACCTAATGATAAAAGAAAATTTTGGAAAAAAGAAAATTATTTTTTTGACTTTTTATTTATTTATTATTAATTAATTACTAATATAACTAAATTTAATTATTAAAAATACTAAATGATTTTTGAAAATTAGCAAAACTTTTTCTAAAAATACTTTATGATAATAGGAAACTAAGAATAATGTAAAAAGTCCCACAAGCTTATTAATAAGCCGAGGAATAAGCTAAAAGAGAAAATAAGCTAAAAACATTAAAAGGTATTTAAATATTAATTGTGCAAGTAATAACTGAAATAAGTCCCTAGGGAAGATGGTTTGGCGTGTGTGGTTTGTGTGTTGGCTATACTGTCCCAGGTTCGAATCCCACTTTATGCACTTTTTGTTAATTATTTTTTTTTTTTATTTTTCTTTTACAAAACTGATTACCAACAAAAATAAGCAAACTTTTACAAAACCAACTTTTGTGAAAAGCTATGATAAGCTCTGTGAGAGCTTATTCTCTTGACAGTGACTAAAATGGACTAAAAATGGATTTTTGGTTCTTAAAAAGCTATGAAATGAATCACAAAGCTACTCCTTAAGTAAAATAGATAAAAACAATCTGAGGCAAGCACAAATAAGCTAACACAAGCAAATAAGCACAATGACTTAAGCAAATAAGCAGAAACAAGCTATCTTACTTAGGCAAATCCAAACAGTCCCTATTTGCCCATTTTACAGCACCTCATAAGCCAACCAAAAAAATTCTAAAAAATAAAATAAAAATATCACTAATTAAACATGCTTCCAAATCAATGAATTCCAGAATTTTATGAGATTTGGACTAAAAGTGAGATCATGAAAATTCAAAATCAAAATTTTTTTCGGCACTTTTTTTGAAAACAAGCTTTTGCAGCCCTAAAAAGTGGTTTAAGCCTTGTAAAAAAAATCTAAAAATAAAAATAAAAATACCACTAAGTAAACAAGCTATTAGAGTACATTATCCCAAAATTTTGTGAGATTTGGTTGAAAATTGAGGAAATGAAAATTAAAAAACTAAATTGCTGTTAAGGACTAAGTTTTTGCAGCCCTAAAAAGTGATTTAAGCCTTGTAAAAAAAATATAAAAATAAAAATAAAAATACCACTAAGTAAACAAGCTATTATAGTACATTAACCTTGGTTGAAAATTGAAGAAATGAAAAATAAAAGACTAAATTGCTGGTTTGGAACTTTTTGACTTTTTTCAAGATTTTTAATATGTTGACTTTTATGAACTTTGATTGATCCTAGATGATTGAAAATGTTGTTATAAGCTAAGATGAGACTAAAATAAGCTAGAGTACCTACTTATTAACCTATAAGTGTGATTATGCAACCTAAAATCTCAACAGTGAATGCAAAAATTGAAATGGAAGGTGATTTTGACTTTTCACCAAAAGACCTACTGTTTTTATGTTATAACTATCCTATTAGAACCTAATGCAACCTGTTATGACCATATATTACCACTGAAACACACTGGAATTCCTTGAATACCTCTGAACCAAACACCCCTTTAATTAACTGTTTTAATGATTTTCAAAGCAAATGAAGGATTTAACCTATGCTACTTATGTAGGATGATCATTTATGCCATATTAAACTTTTTTAAGCTAAAATGCACTGAGATTTGGTCCAAATAACACTTATGCTATTTATGCAAAATGTGACAGTGAGGTGTAAAAGTGAACAAGAAAGAGATTCAGTGAACAACTAAGGATACAATATCATTAAGATAACTCAAATACATCAAATAAGCATAGAAACACAGTTAAACAATAGATCAAACCAGTTCTACAGTATATAGCAAAAAAAATGGAAGATAAGGCTTACAAAGTCCAAAGTTCATAACAAAGGTACCCCAAGCACTCAAAACTCAATCCTATGCTTCCCATGAAGCTCTAATACCAAGGCCATCCATGATTTACCTTGCTCCATGCTTTCTTTTCTTCTTTTTTAATTTTTGATTTTCCACTAATTTTTCTTATTTTTTTGTATTTTTGAGATTTATAACTAAAACTTGTTTAGATCCTGACTAAGGTTACAAAAACTTATAAATGACTTCAGGAGAGCTTTTAAAACAGTGAACAACCATTTTTAACAATTATTAAGCTAATATTAGAAATTCATGAATTTTTGCCAAATTTGAATTCAAATGAAGAAACTTGGATTTTGATTTACAAATACTTGAGAAATACAATAATAAAACTAAGAATACAACTTAGAGGCTAAAATTATCACTCGAAACTGAAAATTACATTAAGTCGACATTAAAATTATACTAAAAAGCTACACAGTCTTATAAAAGCTATCAAGTCCTATTTATTAAAGTGCATTAGGGTTCTATCATGTCTCTGAGTCTTTCCCATCAATAATCTCAGCCCTTCGATGTGTAGCTTTGATCCTAGCCCTTAATTCATTTTTGGCGGGAAATTGATTTTTGCCAATTTGCCTGTTAACTTGTGATAGGGGAAGGGGCATTAAATGCTTCTTGTTGTGTTGTGTTTGGAGGGTGGAATAAGGGTGCAGGTGATGGGCAGAGGTGATGATGAGTGTTGCAGGCAAGTTGGGAGGGAAGAGATAAGGAGGGAGGGTGGGTTTGACAAGGTTGACCCTGGTATTAGCTAACCAGGGGTGTTTGTTGGGTTATTTGGGCCAAGGGTGAAGGGATTTTGGGCTTGGGGGTGTTGGATTGGGTTATAAGTGTGTGTGTTGGGTTGGACTTGTTTTTGGGTTAAATAAAAAGAAAAAGGGCCGTTTGGTTTAAGCTTATTAAATTACAAGGACCAAAAGCGTAATATTTTGAAAATGAAGGGTTGGTTTTGCCAACTTTTCAAAATTATTCCAAGGACCATAATTGCCATTCTTTAATTCCTGGAGGACCTGTGTTGATTTTCCTTCAAAATAAATTCCCATGGACTATTTTTGCCAATTTTGAAACTTGAGGGACTAATTCTGCCAATTCTTGAAAATTATAATTCAACAGCCATAAATGTCATTCCTTGATTCTTGGGGGACTATTGTTAACTTTTCTTTAAAATAAATCTCCAGGGGCCAATTCTGACACTTTTTGAAAGTTGAGGGACTGATTTTGCCATTTCTGCAAACTTTACTCCATTTTCCATCTGTTTTCAATCCTTTGTACCTGAAACACATAAAAACACAATCCAATGATATTTGCAGTATTATTTGGCATATCTGTGTGTTTTCAGTTGTTTTTGCAGTTTAAATAGGACAAATATGATGAGTATTTCCACACTCATCAATCCCCCACACTAAACTATTGCTAGTCCCTAGCAATCCAATCATATGAAGTAATGAAAGGATACCAAAATACCAAGATCCTCCCGTTTTGACTTTTTATTTGATGCAAGTAATTTAAAATTAAACAAAAGTAAATGACATGCTTGATTTTCACAAATGGCATCATGGAACGGGATTCACGCAAAATGGGTGTCTCTAGGGAATTGTAATCGTCATCCTCTTTTTTATACTCCCAACTAAGTTTAAATCCCTTGTGCAAACATTTTTGTAAAATGCTAACACTACTTATACTAGTAATCTATGTAAGTTACGACTTAACTTTTTACTCCCGCAATTATTCAAGTTAGGCGAGTGTGCTTGTTTTCAAAAGTTTGATCACAAAAATCGACATTTATTATGGTTGTTATTCATTTAAGTCAAATACTAACCTACCGGGAACCTCAGAATTCTAAGAATCAAAAATGGCCTTTTCCAGGTAGCGGCTTTCTTATCGGCACATCCCAAACCAGTTGGTTTTAGGTGACCAGGCTTTTGACACCTCACGGAGAAGAGTACCGGAATTGGCAGGATTTCGATTTCAAAGATTTCTGATATTCCCGACAAGTTAAAATTAAATACTTAAATAGATAGCAATAAACGATCATTTAGAGATTAGAGACTCAAAGGTGAGATCACTCCATGTAGCGACTTTCTTCTCAGCTTGTCCTTTTAGCCGAAGCTTAGGAGGCTAGGTTTTTACACCCTCGAGAATAGTATCGGAGCTTTCGGGGTCTTTGAATTCAACAATCTATAAATCACCGTTTAATCTTTATGACAAAATTAACGAATACTAGTTCAACTTTCGATTCAAATTTAAGAAAAAGCAAGTTTCGTACATTTATTCATAAGCAACATTTTAATTCTATTCAACACATTCTTTTTTTTTTCATTTTCATTTTTCTCATTTTTTCATTTTGTTTTTCTTTCTTTTCATCATTTTTTTTTCAACATACTCATAATTTTACTTTTGCAACATTCAGCAATTTTACTCACTTCATTTTGCAACATTATTCAGTTTTAAGAAAATATACTTGTTCCAAAATTAGAATAAAAATTTGAACTAGTACTCTATATCAAAGATGTATAAATGTTGGGATCTATATTTGAGTTGATATTGACAAAATATGAAAGATGAAGGACTAAAGATGACAAAGAATAAAACTTCAAATACAAGAAAAGATTACAGGAAATCTTTTAATATAGTAGGAATATTCTTTTTAAATCCTAATGTCTCTATTATATAAAGAGACATAGGGTACAGGTTTTAATCAAGTGTGTCACAATGTAAACTCCAGGAAAGCGTGTGTGTGGTCTAGGGCGTATAGTTTATGTAAACGCCTACACTAGTTTGTGTTAGTGTGTAGCCTCAAGGATCATTGATCCCTGTTATTGTTGAGTAACCGTACTACACTTGATCAAGTAGTATTGGGGTTGTTGGAGTTTGTAATAGAGTAGAGATGATGACGAAGAAACCTTGTAGCAATAATAATGATGTTTTGTTTATTCCATTGCGTATCGTGTTATTAATCATTATTATTGTGTAATCCCTAGATGAGGTCTAACCAACCTCGAGCTAAAATGATCTTAACATGTGGTATCAGAGCCACGGGGCTCGTGATCGTGGGATTAAACAAGGTTTGGTTTGTCGAAGAATGAAGAAAAGAATAAAAATTCGACTTTGTTTCAATTTTCGTATTTTTCTGCAGAGCAGTTTTGTAACAGCGATTTCTCCTTCGTTAACCGTTAGATCAAGCTGAAATTTTTACTAGAGGTTCTCTAGATATCAAGAAAGAGTTCCACCGAAGGGATCTTCGATCTGAGCTCTCAGAAAAAAGATGAAAATTGTCGAAGTCTGCTGCTGAAACAGTTCTTGTAAGTTGATTTTTAGGGTTTTTGGCATATTCAACTTTCTGAATTCTTTTTTTACTTTTCTAATTCATAATGGGAGTTGGATATATGATGTTTGGTGTCAATGATTCATGAATGAAAGCTGCTTTGGTGATGCAATTAATTGTTTAGGGTTTATTGAATTTCATGATCTGCTCTTTTGAAACCCTAGTAAAAAGATGATGACCAAAATTGGTGCTGCTATTCAGTTTTTTGTTTCTCCTTCCTAACCCTAATATGATCAAGTATATTACTATCATATGCTGCGTTCTCATCAGAAGAAAACTTGTTAGGGTTTGTACTTCATTGATACTCCAAACACAGAATCTGGCTTTGTATTACAAAGTGGTTACTGGTTTTTGAAGATTTTGGATTCTGTTTGTATCGTGATTTGGAGATGGTTATAAGGTTACTGCAACAGCTAATAATGATATGTTTTATGGGGGTAAGGATACAAGGAGAATATGAAAACTAAGGTTACTGGTATTGATATTTTTTTTAGGAGTAACCTTACTGAAGCTACCGGAATAAGAACGAGAATATACTTTTGTGGTTAATAATTATCCGAATGGGATTACTTCCTTGGGAGTAAACCTATTAATGCCACAATTAAGTTTGGTACTGAGGTTGTTACTGTTGATTTGATGTACTGAGAGTACGTAATTATTGTGGGAGTGGACATACAAATAAGGTTACTGATGGAGAGACTGTGGTTACTGATCATGATCATTTAAATGGGAGTAATTCTACTTCTTATTGAAATAACTCTACTCTTTTTATTGATACTGTTATGCTTTATCACTGCTACGCTTAACCCGTTTCCACTGATGCCTAAATCATTTCCACTGCTCGCTCTTCGTTTCCACTGCTACGCTTAATATGTTTCCACTGCTCTCACAACTTTCCACTGCTATGCTTAGATTGTTTCCACTGCTCCCTTTATTTTTTGAACTGCTAGAAATTTTGTTCAAGCTACCACTTTTGAGTTGATGTTAAGTCTGCTGGATGTGCAATAAAAGAATTGGTTTATTCATGAAGCACATGGGACGGTAGAAGAGTGTTTTTATTATTTGTGATTGGTTGATCTTTTTGGTTTTATATTGATCGAATATTAAATGGTGATTATGGAAATTTGTCAACATGGGTCAGTGATCTTCTACTTCATTATTGTTGCATGTTGATTAATATTTAACTGGTGTAAGCTTGGCAAGGGAGTCGAATATTGCATGAGCTGCTCGGTTTCAACCATCGCGAATACTGATGTTTATAAGCAGTTTTATAGGCATACATTACAAGCAGTAAGGGGAAGACATGGTTGGTGCAAATGAGTTCGTGATCAGGTTACCATGGATACGTATTGTTTGTGCTCGAATTAACTATTGAAAGCTTCGAGTTTGTTAACAATTTATTGCTTGAAGGGATAGTGATTTTGAAAGTTTCTGATTTGGTTCACGTATGTTTATGAAATTGTTAGACACACATAGGTTGATATAGTTGTGGGGATTAATGCATCATATGGAGGAAAAGGCATGGTCTACTAACGTTTATTTCTTTTTGGAGAAGGCTGACACAAGGGCTTCATGGATTTATTGTATGACTTATTATTCTGTTGATGTATTTTTTATTTGCTATTGGACAAATCAGTGCTTTTGTTCTTGGATGGGTTTCGAGATGGTATTAAAGACACACGTACAAAGATTTTTGGATTGGATTTCGGTTTATGTTCTTAATGTTTTTAAATGGCTCGTTTTATTTGTTCTAATTGGTTATGAAGAAAAGTTCTTATCATCTATTTGACGTTGAAGTGGAATTATTCGGGTTTGTGTTCTTATTATATCTATGAATTGACAAACACTTGAAGGAGTTACGTTATTGTGCTCAGTGATTATTGTCAAGAGATTGCGGTCTCCCTATACATCGTTTTGGGTATACGTTCGAAGTTATATTTAAGACACAAGTTTGGGTTATTCCACTTCAGCATCAAGTTGGTAATACTTAATTTTCTTCATCAGTGATCATTACATGGAGCTTACATTCAAGAAATGGTTAACATATGGGTTTCAGGGGAAGCTTATTGATTAAATGTTTAACCATCTACATGCATCATTCACGGTGAAGGTTTTTACAACTGCTAGTTGTTATTACTACTGCTGGTTTTGATTTCTACTGTTTCAAGTACATTTTTAGATGCGGAAAACTTAATGGTGGTCGACTTTGAAACATTGGAAAGATGGATTGGACGTGTAATATTTATTTGTGGCTGTGAAGATCAAGGTTGCTTACATTTGTCCCCTATTTGATAATGACAAAAAAGGGAAGAAGATTTACATTGAGAGGCTTTGCAACTTGAAGATCCTTGATGATATGCATGGTTTAAGGGGAAGACGACATCTTTCATACACTTGGTTTTGTCATATCAACTAGGGGAAGATTGTTGGGATCTATATTTGAGTTGATATTGACAAAATATGAAAGATGAAGGACTAAAGATGACAAAGAATGAAACTTCAAATACAAGAAAAGATTACAGGAAATCTTTTAATATAGTAGGAATATTCTTTGTAAACCCTAATGTCTCTATTATATAAAGAGACATAGGGTACAGGTTTTAATCAAGTGTGTCACAATGTAAACTCTAGGAAAGCGTGTGTGTGGTCTAGGGCGTATAGTTTATGTAAACGCCTACACTAGTTTGTGTTAGTGTGTAGCCTCAAGGATCATTGATCCCTGTTATTGTTGAGTAACCGTACTACACTTGATCAAGTAGTATTGGGGCTGTTGGAGTTTGTAATAGAGTAGAGATGATGACGAAGAAACCTTGTAGCAATAATAATGATGTTTTGTTTATTCCGCTGCGTATCGTGTTATTAATCATTATTATTGTGTAATCCCTATATGAGGTATAACTAACCTCGAGCTAAAACGATCTTAACAATAAAAATTTGTTTTGCATAACAGAATGATTTTAATGTTCAAAAGTTTGAAAACAGCACTTATTTAGTCAGATTAGGAGCTTCTGGGAGAAAAAGTCATAGATTACTTATATAATGTAGAACACTAGATAACATCACAAACACGCTCATACTTGTGGTTTTGGTTCGTTGCATATAAGAAAGAAAAGAAAGAAATGTAGAGAGAGAAAGTTAGAGAGAGAAAGAGGTGAAGCCTTGAGAGAAAACCAAAAAAAAGAAAATGAGATTATGGAAAGTGCTTACCTCTGATGAGTGAATTCTAGTTAGGGTAAACTTGAACCACGGATCGTTGTCCCAACGAGGGTTGAAATTGATCTTGTCACTCGACTCGTGAGCTATGTGAGATGAATAGGTTTAAAAGATTAGATTTGGTTTTAGTTATACTACGAAAGTTTGTTAAAGACTTAAATGAAATAAAGAACGAGTTTAAAAGACATAAGTTGAACGATAAAAGAAAACATAAATCTAAGTGGTATGTAAAAGAAATGAAATAAGAAAGAAATAAAGAAAATGTTTTTGGAGTTTTGATTTTAATTAACGAAAAGAAAAGGTTAAACTAAAGAAGCATTTAAAGAAATAACGAACTAAAGTTAAACTATTAAGAAAAGAAAGTAAATTAAGAAATAATAAAACTAAAAGATTTAAAGAAATTTTGGCAGAGTAACGTTTAGAAATTAAAGAAATAAGCCTCACTCGATTAACGATGAGGTGGTAAGAAGCCAAGCCCGGCTTATAAACAAAAGAAACTAAAAACAATTAGACACTAAAACACGAAATCTAGAAAACGATACTTGCAAAAGACTCACTCAAAAATGAAACTAGCAACTAATAATCCATACTCGCAATTATGATAGAAACCATACTCGCATACCCAATCTTAACCATACTCGCTAATAGTTAAAAGATGATACTCGCAGAAAAACTCTTACTCGCTAACTAGACCAAATCATACTCGCAAAAACGGTTTTAAAACTCATACTCGCAAATTTTAAGAAACCAACTCGCAAAATATTATTGATACTCGCTAAGATTAGTTGCCAAGAATGATACTCGCAACAAATGACTTGCTTACTCGCAATATAAAGTGAAACTCGCAAAGAAAAATTAAACCATACTCGCTACTTTCTTCTCATACTCGCAAGAACATACAAAGATTTCATACTCGCAGAAACTGACCAAATGATACTCGCAATAAGACTAATAAGCCATACTCGCAGAAACATGAAGATTTACCATACTCGTCAATCCCTAAGTTTGATACTCGCAAATTCTATTTTTAAAACACCTAAACTTATTTTAACGTGACACCAATCAATAAAACTAATAACAACTTATAAGGACTTGATAATAAACTAGTTTTTAACGCTAAATAAGCTACTTATTAAGCACGACACCAAATAGAAACCCTAAACCATTTTTATTTCGTACGAATTGAAAGACAACATGCAAAGGTGGTAGAAGTTATTGTAAAAACTTTTATTAGATTTAAAAGACAACAAAATAAGCTCAACAAGATTAAAAGATGCAAAAGAAAGATTAAGATGAAGAGACCCAATAAGCTAGAAAAAGATTTAAGACATCAAAATAACTTGCATAAAAATAAACTTACACTAATACATGAAATAAACTAAGACTCACTAAAAACTAGACTAGACATTTTTGAGGCTAGGGGGTGGTATTTAAGGGAGCAAGGGAGCTTCCCTTTTTTTTTACATCGTGTACACTCAGCCCCCTAGTCTTTTACATTTCGTGAATACTAAGCGTAAACTTAAGATACAAAGCTACTAAACTTTCTAAAAATGTAACTTAAGTCCTTGTAACTTGAGGTGATGTGTTGACGAGCTTTCCAAAAGGGCTTCAAAAGCTTAAAAGTGATCACTTGCTCGAATTTGGAAAGTTTAGCTTCATAGTTATCTTTGAACTTCGATTAAGCGTCTCTTTCATTTTCTTGACCTTTGAGAAATAATTTGTCTTCACGGGCTTTTCTTAAGTATATTTCATCTTTTGCTTGACTTTAGAACTCTTTTCCACATCTCGTGCTCGTNCTTCCCCCTAAATGCAGATCCTCGTGGAAAATGAGTGTTTTCGCAAAGACGTCAAGCACCCTCAACGTCAAGTCAAAGAAACACTCTCTCTCTTCCCCCACGATGTCTTCTTCGAAATCGGAAGCATACACACTATGTTTACGATGAGAATCGGAGGCAGCGTAACCCCATATGTCCAATTAACCAAGCAAGTGTGTAGTGCCACAACTAGCCCCATGTGAATCGACTGCTGATAAACATCTCTACTCTTTAATACTTTTCTCAACTAACTCTTTACCGACCCCATTATCTTTCTGACGGCTTTTTGTAGTGACTACTGATGGAGAAAACTCAATATTATGAACTTGAGAACGGAGTAGAATAACCCAAACTTGTGACTTAAACTTGCACTATTGTATGACTAAGAGCAGCGTAGAGAGTTCGTCCACCATCGAATCCCTAAGTACACTATACTCTAGCACCATCAAGTATAAGATGTATATCACCTCTTGAGTATCCACAACTTTGTGTGACACTAAGTCTCACCCTCCTAGTGAAGTCTAGGAGGGTTAATATAGCCTAACACATGACAACTATTGGAATATTACGTAACAAGTCCTTGTGTTTTGGCTAAATAGGATAACTAATGTAATCCCGTAAATGTCGTTCCATTTACGTGTTAGGACCATAAACTCAGGTCCAACAAGCACACAAGATATGGGGTAAAACAAGCTGATGGGAACGAAAGGCCACAAGTACCTTCGATGAGCTTTAAAGAGAACCACTACTCCACGTATGGTAACTAACTTCTAAATAAACACTATCATATCTCATTCTCCGCATTTTGAAAATCTCAAATAATGAAATCCGCGGATACTTAGCCGATAATTTTAAGCCATGCATATATAAAGTAAAGTACGGGAGCCGACAAAAGAGTAGCTCCTTAAAAGATGTAACTTAAGTCCTTGTAACTTGAGGTGATGTGTTGACTAGCTTTCCAAAAGGGCTTCAAAAGCTTAAAAGTGATCACTTGCTCGAATTTGGAAAGTTTAGCTTCATAGTTATCTTTGAACTTCAATTAAGCGTCTCTTTCATTTTCTTGACCTTTGAGAAATAATTTGTCTTCACGGGCTTTTCTTAAGTATATTTCATCTTTTGCTTGACTTTAGAACTCTTTTCCACATCTCGTGCTCGTTTTAGGCTTTTAGGTTGCTTTTCATGTTGTTTTTGCAATATCCTCACCTGCACAGTCATAAACACAAAAACACGATATCTTTGGCTTTTAACATTAGTTTTTGGTCTAATATAGTCTAAAAATGGTGAATAAAAGGTATGTGAATAAGCACATACCAAAATCCCCCAGACTAAGGTATTGCGTGTCCTCACGCAATGTAATCACATCACGCCTTAAAGATAAATAATTTCAAACCTCTCTTTACTAACTTTGAAAAGTAGCAAAACGTTCAAGAGTAATACGAAATCATTTATTCCCTAAAACGCCCCGGTTTTCCATTTTTTTGACTATGTACAACATATATTACACTACTTTTAGCTTATGACGGTGTGATTGACTTTCATTATCTTTCAATAACGATTAAGGGTCATAGAGCAAGAACACAATTCATAGAAAAGTGACCGATTGGATAAAATTCATCGTCCCTGATTTTTCACAAGCCCCAAACTAAGTGCAAAAACGAGATCACCGCCTATTTAGACGTTAGATACCAATACCACTCATGGAAGTTACTTGTGTGTGGTCACCTCCCGCTCCCAAATCTTAGTGCATCTAGAATTTTTTTTTTATTGATTTGAGAAATGAATTGCTTCATATTTTCTCGTTTCAATATGATTTAGTCCGATAAAGATACCAAATTTATACGCTAAGTAGTTATCGATCTTCCCTTAAGAAGGTCTGCAAGAGAAATGTGGTCCACATCAAGGATATTGGATACATACAAAGACTTTGGAATACATCAAAATAGACATAAGTTGGCGAGTACATTTCACGTGCACCTCATGCGTCCGATCTAGGATCGTAACATGCACCTCACGCGCGACCAACTTTAGTCTTAACACTTGAGCACATAATCCATAAATCTAAACATCGATCCTTATTTTATTTTTTATTTTTATTTTTTTTTAAAGACATGCCTTAGTATCTTCTCAACTCCGAACCTTCACGGTTTCAATCCAAGACCTACCGCCAACTGCTAGGGTTGGAATCTAGGATCCAAGGCCCGATCTCAATCCGAAGTCTTAAAGCACCTTAGCTCATACCAAAAATGGGGGTGTTATAGCAAGGGAGTCGAATATTGCATGAGCTGCTCGGTTTCAAGACATCGCAAATACTGATGTTTATAAGTAGTTTTATGGGCATACATTACAAGCAGTAAAGGGAAGACATGGTTGGTGCAAATGAGTTCGCGATCAGGTTACCATGGATACGTACTGTTTGTGCTCGAATTAACTATTGAAAGCTTCGAGTTTGTTAACAATTTATTGCTTGAAGGGATAGTGATTTTGAAAGCTTCTGATTTGGTTCACGTATGTTTATGAAATTGTTAGACACACACAGGTTGATATAGTTGTGGGGATTAATGCTTCATATGGAGGAAAAGGCATGGTCTACTAACGTTTATTTCTTTTTGGAGAAGGCTGACACAAGGGTTTCATGGATTTATTGTATGACTTATTATTCTGTTGATGTATTTTTTATCTGCTATTGGACAAATCAGTGCTTTTGTTCTTGGATGGGTTTCGAGATGGTATTAAAGACACACGTACAGAGATTTTTGGATTAGATTTTGGTTTATGTTCTTAATGTTTTTAAATGGCTCGTTTTATTTGTTCTAATTGGTTATGAAGAAAAGTTCTTATCATCTATTTGACGTTAAAGTGGAATTATTCGGGTTTGTGTTCTTATTATATCTACGAATTGACAAACACTTGAAGGAGTTACGTTATTGTGCTCAGTGATTATTGTCAAGAGATTGCAGTCTCCCTATACATCGTTTTGGGTATACGTTCGAAGTTATATTTAAGACACAAGTTTGGGTTATTCTACTTCAGCATCAAGTTGGTAATACTTAGTTTTCTTAATCAGTGATCATTACATGGAGCTTACATTCAAGAAATGGTTAAAATATGGGTTTCAGGGGAAGCTTATTGATTAAATGTTTAACCATCTACATGCATCATTCACGGTGAAGGTTTTTACAACTGCTAGTTGTTATTACTACTGCTGGTTTTGATTTCTACTGTTTCAAGTACATTTTTAGATGCGGAAAACTTAATGGTGGGCGACTTTGAAACATTGGAAAGATGGATTGGACGTGTAATATTTATTTGTGGCTGTGAAGATCAAGGTTGCTTACATTTGTCCCCTATTTGATGATGACAAAAAGGGGAAGAAGATTTACATTGAGAGGCTTTGCAACTTGAAGATCCTTGATGATATGCATGGTTTAAGGGGAAGACGACATCTTTCATACACTTGGTTTTGTCATATCAACTAGGGGAAGATTTTTGGGATCTATTTTTGAGTTGATATTGACAAAATATGAAAGATGAAGGACTAAAGATGACAAAGAATGAAACTTCAAATACAAGAAAAGGTTACAGGAAATCTTTGAATATAGTAGGAATATTCTTTGTAAACCCTAATGTCTCTATTATATAAAGAGACATAGGGTACAGGTTTTAATCAAGTGTGTCACAATGTAAACTCCAGGAAAGCGTGTGTGTAGTCTAGGGCGTATAGTTTATGTAAACGCCTACACTAGTTTGTGTTAGTGTGTAGCCTCAACGATCATTGATCCCTATTATTGTTGAGTAACCGTACTACACTTAATCAAGTAGTATTGGGGCTGTTGGAGTTTCTAATAGAGTAGAGATGATGACGAAGAAACCTTGTAGCAATAATAATGATGTTTTGTTTATTCCGCTGCATATCGTGTTATTAATCATTATTATTGTGTAATCCCTAGATGAGGTCTAACCAACCTCGAGCTAAAACGATCTTAACAATAAAAATTTGTTTTGCATAACAGAATGATTTTAATGTTCAAAAGTTTGAAAACAGCACTTATTTAGTCAGATTAGGAGCTTCTGGGAGAAAAAGTCATAGATTACTTATATAAGCTCTAAAGAGAACCAACTACTCTACGCTTAGCATTTTCATTTGCACAATTCGAAAAAACTTAGCCTAAAAGTTAAGGAAGCAGCCAGATCAACACTCTGGCAGAGTCAGGATTCCCCTTATTCTAGCCTAATCAAGACTAAACAACTTATTTTATTTTTTCACTTTTTTATGTGCAAAGCACTTCTTTTTTATGCAATTTATTGAAAAATTTTAAATTTTTTGTCAAAACGGTGGTACTAGGGCACTAGAAGGTACACATGTGATCAAATTCGCTAGAATTCTCCCCACACTTAGAATTGAATATTGCCCTTAATGTTCAAAGTACCGGCTATTATGCCGACACTTTTAACGAAAAAAGGTAACATTACTAGCCAAGTGTATAAAGGAAATATTTTTCACAAAAAAGGTTTTAAAAGATATCCCTGGATAATCGTTAGCAAAAAGGATCGGATACTGGGCGGCTGGATTGAAAACAGGCGCGTCAATCATCACGATCCAAGGGAAACCTGAAAACATGGGCAAACACACAAAAGCAAACAACAGCAAAGGAATTCCCCCACACTTAGTGTTAGAAAATAAAAAGAAGACAGACACATGGGTTGTCACCCACGTGGTGCTAATGTTTTTGTTTACCGAGTCACTAGCTTGACTCGACCCCGAATTCATTGGTTCTTGGGAAGCAACATGTGGAAGAGACAATCTCCATCGGACTTTCGTTCAAATTGTTTGGAGAAACATTGAAGTACGTGAAAGTTCCACTCCAATTAGATACCCACAGCTTTAAATAGTAGAAACTATAAGCGGTGATGCCGGAGTCAAAGATGGTATCCTCATTCCCGAAAGAGTGACGGAGGAGAGAAGTCACATCAAATGTGAGGAAAGGAAAGAAGGTTATGATAACAATTATGATAAGATCATCATCTTCAAAAGGAGACTTCATAATTTCCATATTATGAGTCTCATTATTTAAGCTCATTTGGTCAAGAAATGTCCTGGGTGGGAGGGTCGGGATTTTGACATCAAGCAAATTCTCATGATTGAGAACATCTCCCCTCGGGTCACAAAGATCATCTTTGACTAGATCATGAGTAGTGGTACTGCTACTACTCGTCTCTTCCGTGAAATCAAAACTAAATGATCCGTAAGTCGGGAGAGAATACTTGGGATGAGAAGTGGGATTGCCACTTAATGATTTGATCTTAGAAATGAGAAGATTGATATTCAATAATTTTTCACGAAGAGCTTCATCTTGGATTTCCGTATCAATATCTTCATCATTCTCTTCTTCTAAGCTGACGAGCTCAGAAGGTAACTCCTCCACAAAATCGATGTCTCCACAAGATAAAGAATAATCATCGTCATCAGAATCGGAGAACATATCATCATTATCGTTTGAATTGTCAATAGGAGGTAAATCACACTCCTCTGCCGTATCAAAAGTATATTTTTCAAAATCGGGTAAAGAATCCTTGAGCTCGGGCTCCAGAGGATCTAACGGCTTATCAAAAAAATCCATTGGGGGAAGAGAAAGAGATGGTTCATCGGATATCATCTTTTCAAGTAAAGGGATGTCTTCCCCCACACTACATTCTTCATTCTTTGATGAGCTCGGATTATCCTTGAAGAAAACCTCGAGCTCTTCCATGGTGATATTACTTCCCTCAATCTGTCTGAGAGAAGAGGAAGAGTCGGAAATGATTGGTTCACAAGATGGAGTGGGATTGCCACTCGGAGATTGAACAATATCTTCTTCAAAAGGATCATCCTCGCCACTCTCATCGGAGTATGAAAAGTGAATAGTGTTAGGATGACCTGGTCCTTGTTGGCAATATTGACTTATATAACTTTCTTGCTTGCCAAGGACCTCAATTTGTGCAATTTTTGCGGAAATGTAATCAGAATGACGAGCACTCAAATCAGCGGTAGAGTGATAATGAACTTCAGTATCCCACTGATAGTGATGATGTGTCATATTCTCGATTAAATCATAAGCTTCTTATGGAGTTTTCCGCATGAGATTGCCACCGGCAGCCAACATGATTTTGTCTCGATCAATCGAAGTTATACCATGATAAAAGGTTATGATTTGATCAAGAAGCAAAATTTGGTTATTAGGACATTTCCATAACAAAGATTTGAATCTTTCCCAAGCTTCAAATACGGACTCCATGTGCAATTGTCGGAAATTCAGAATGTCTTTCCTAAGCTGCACCGTTTTAGAACGTGGAAAGTATTTTAATAGAAACTTGAGGAACATCTCTTCCCAAGTATGAATTGAGTTGGTTTTAAGAGCATAAAACCAAGATTCAGCGTGGTGGGATAAAGAGAATGGAAATAGATTCAAACGAATGCTATCTTGAGAAACTCCTTTTTGTTTCATGGATTGAGTGATAGATATGAACTTGCTTAGGTGCTCATTTGCATCCTCATCTCGAAATCCGTGAAATTGGCAATTTTGCCGGATCAGTCGAACCATATGATTTTTCAATTTGAAATCGGTTCCTGGAACTGATGTTGGAGTGATCGATCCTCCTCTACCGATGAGTGTTGGACGATAGAAATCCTCCTTGGTCCAAGGATCATGGGGATGATATGGTGGAGAATCGATCATTGTGGAGAATTAAACAATGAGAGGGTGAAAAGATAAGAATTAAACATTTAAGAGGATGACAAAGATTTTTTTAGGATTTTTATATTATATATAAAAGAAAGGATGTTGGATCGTTATACTCTGACCAAACTATTATATAGCTTGTTAAGGGTTTAGTAGCCTTGGATAAATCCTAATCTACTAACAATGAAACACTGAATTACTTTATTAAGTATGCGGAATTACTTAACAAAGCTAAGAAGAATTAACCAAACTTTGATTATATTAACACCTTAAATCTGCTTATAGAATGCAGACTATTACAACTCTAACTTATCTCTAAATCGTATTCGTAAAACTCTTATCTCTAATGCCAACCTAGGGATCCTTTTATAGGCACAAGGAAAACCCTAGTCGGTTTACATAACTTGAACGACAAGTATACAATCTCTAACTATAGAATATTCTAGATTACATAATATTCTAATTCTAATAATATATTCAGTCTTTATCTTCAAGCAGTACTTTGATTTATCAACGAGCAGTACTATGATCACTAGAAGTACTTTGACTTTAATACTTCAGCAGTACTCTGAAGAGCAGTACTTTGATATCCAGCAGTACTTTGATCTTTTATACCCCAACAAAGGAAGAATAAAATAGAATGAAAAACATTTTTGTAATTATTAACATTTTTATATATAAAAGATATTAAAATAAGAAGAAATGATTTTTGAAAAATTTAAGAAAAAGGAAAATATTTTTGGATTTTTTATGTTATAAGAAAAATGAATTAACGATATTTTTGTAACCGATTTGTTTACTGAAATCGTTTCCTCTTAAATTAATGGTTGTAATCTCAAAGTAATTCGAAATAGTTAACTTCACGATTTGTTTTGTTTTTTTTTTATGAAAATATACAAAAGGATGGTAAATTTACAAAGAGTGATTTTCAAAAACACTAATCTTCAATACGTTTTAACAAAATACGCAACACGCCTCCCCGGCAGCGGCGCCAAAGCAGTCAACACAAATCAACTAGGGGTACGGTCAATTAGGTCAAACCACTTGTGCACGATCTCCGGTGAGTATAGTGTTTTCTCGGGTCGTTATGTCCTAGCGAGGTGTGACATTGTATTTTGTGAATGTTGTGTGATCGGGTGAATTTGACTGGATTAACGAAATAAGGGATTGGGTGATTAAACTAAGCAAATATGAATGAAAACAACTTAAAGCAATATTAACAGTTACGTGAAACCAAATTATCCTAAAACGTATTAAAACTTAAAAACGCGCGTTTATATTAAAAATAACGTCAACGCGCAAAATAAAAAGTGAAATTTGAGCAATACTAATCCTATGGGTTTAAAAACAAATTTTCTACAAACCTAATGATAAAAGAAAATTTTGGAAAAAAGAAAATTATTTTTTTGACTTTTTATTTATTTATTAATAATTAATTACTAATAAAACTAAATTTAATTATTAAAAATACTAAATGACTTTTGAAAATTACAAAACTTTTTCTAAAAATACTTTATGATAACAGGAAACTAAGAAAAATGTAAAAAGTCCCACAAGCTTATTAATAAGCTGAGGAATAAGCTAAAAGAGAAAATAAGCTAAAAACATTAAAAGGTATTTAAATGATTAATTGTTCAAGTAATAACTGAAATAATTCCCTGGGGCAGATGGTTGGCGTGTGTGGTTTATGTGTTGGCTATCCTAGAGGTTTCAGGTTCGAATCCCACTTTATGCACTTTTTGTTAATTATAATTTGCAAAACCAAACACTTAACGAGTTAGAGACAAAATTGAAATATATCATTCAAACCGATCTAATCGTTTAATTGTTTAGTTGTGACGAATATTCTATCATATGCTTGGCAAGGATACACATCTCCTCTACTAAAGCTAAGGAGTGACAAGTCTAAAGCGGTAAAAAGGGTTTTGAGGCTTAAGGGTTAAACCTAGCTTCGTTCAAACATCTCCTGCATAAACTTAGTAGATTACTAGCGCGAGTCTTCGACGCTTCAACTAACGGATGGTCATTAATGCACTTCTTGGATCGCTAGCGCGTTATTTGCATAACGAATGGTCACCAAGTCACACACTAGATCGCTGGCGTGTTAGTTAATGAATCTAATACTCGGATGGTCACTACCTTATTCATACATTTAATATTCTCACTTGGCCATCATCATATCCGGATGCTCGAAAGCTAACAACGAATACAACGATACGGTTGGGTAGGGATAACATTTAGGATATAAATTGGTGTAAAATAAAAAATAAACAAACAAATAGATTAAAGTCCTAAGTGTGGTTAATCACTTTCCCAACCATCCCATGAATAAGACTCATATCATTGAATAACTCACGCTTTTTTTTACACATGTAACTCACGCTTTAGGTAGACACGAATTATACTCAATAAATTCTTAATTAAAGAATAAACCTTAGTTGGCGTCCCCATAATGGCCAACTCCCATTCAATCCATAAATATAATACAACAACAAATAGTGGCATATCATCCACTTAATACAAAACTTTACATAATTGGCTAAAACAAACTTCCAATTTTTCTTCTTTCTTTTTCTTTTCTATTTTTTTTTTACTGAGATGTGTAAAATTTCACCACGTCACTATAATGATAACTCTGGATAATTTTTCTATACTTTTCATAACTTCAGAAATAACGGTAAATAGTTAAACTAGTAAACACATGAAAAATAATAAGACTCAAATTATACAATATTTACTTTCACTCCAACTGCATTGTGCAATTTCCCGACCTAACCAAATATAATGAATTTACGCACACGAACACAGGTGACACAAGGAAACACACTTTGCCTAAAGCAACTAACCACGGACATTAATCTACAGGGTAGGCTAAGGTTTAAGGTGTAACAAAACAATTAACACATGTGTATGAAACGAAAGGAATGGCTCTGAGGGTTTTTCTAGTGGTATCTTACTCTAAAAATGAGAGTAACAAAGGGTTTTATACGGGGGTTAACTAACCAGTGTAGTTAGTTAATAACACAAAACATATAATAGGCTTTTTGGGTGTAATCCTAGAAATTTACCAAGTTAGACAAGTCACTCCAATTATATCGATAATACTCATTATAGTGGACTCAAATAGTATACAAGCCAAGTTCTAAAGTTTACTAGTCACATGCACAAAAATATTTTAGCAAATAAAGTTATGTTTACGGCTATGCAACTTAGATTTAACAAAAACATGCAAAAAATTTTAAATTTTGATACATTAAGTATAGATTAAAGCATATTTTTAAAAATTTAGGACAAGTAAGCGTTCTAATTCTCCATCCCCCCACTTAAGTTAAACAACATCCTCGTTGTTTGTATTAAAAGTTAAAAACAGGGAATAAAAAGAATTAGAACGGAAAACTCCCCTGAGATTTGCTCGGTTTGATCCTCCATTATGCGTTCGTAAGCAAAATCTTCTTTCTTGTGGATGAGAGGTGTTCAATCCTCCATGAATGATGTTCCCACAGAAAGTACAGAAAATACAAAATACCACCATTAAGCAACACACATGAATTAAGAAAATCACTACTTATGCGTAATTCATTAGTAGTTAGTAACAATAAAACCTAAAAAATTAAAAATTAAAACTGTAAAAATTATCAGGTCAGTCGATACACCGCATCCATGGAAAGGGATGTGCCGTATCGAGCTTGAAATTGGTACGAATCAGAGAATAAGATGCGTCGCATCCTTAACCAGGGATGCGCCGCATTAAATAAACTGACAGAATGTTTTAAAAGAAAAATAAAAATGCAGAAAAATAAAAGATATGATCTGTGTAGTTGATACGCCGCATCTATAGGATGAGATGCGCCGCATCTACTGCAGATCTGACAGACTCGACACAAAAACAGTAAAGATAAATCTGGGTTGTCTCCCGGTGAGCACTTTTCTTTATTCTAGAGTCTTCAAGTTAGACTCACGTTCAGCTCCTATTTTGTATCCAGTAGATCTTCAATCTCCATGTCCTTAACAATTCCGTTCTTAAACAACCAAACATTCTTCCCACTTATTGGGACATCTTCGATATTAATCCGCTTCATTCGAACATGGCATCTACCATCATGGATCTCATATCGCTTGACCACATAAGTTTCTACAATCATGGAATGAGGTTCATAGTAAGATCCTTCTTGTTCGCATCGCAATCTTTCTTCTTCCTCATATTCTTCCTTGTACCATGTATCATCACTTGAGCATGATTCATAACCGTCATTAATCTTCTTTTTAATATGGTTGAGCATTTTCCTTTGAACGTTCTTTTTATTATCCCATCCTTTGCAATACTTCATTATCAACTTTCTCAATATTTGTCGGAATTGCAATTCGTGTTTCAATTCATCAACGTAAAAGGTACCATTAACGTCTAGCTCATTATAAAGATCGTCCTTCCATTCGTTATCCTCTTTGCTAATGAGTTTAGCTTGCTCCAACCACCTTGGTTTATTATTACCAAATTCACACTTGGCTCTTAACAATGAAATATTACTCATTCTTTGTTCATCATCATGAAACTCATAATCATTCCATATTTCACTAGGAGATGCCTCTTTGTCTCGTATATTCCACCAATAATCCTCCAATCTCATCATAAGCTCACAATCAAGCTTATGATAATTTCCAAAACATCTCTCAAGCCAATGGCAAAATTCGGCTCCTTCATCGTCTTGATTCTTATGTTGTTCTATAAGAAAGCTCTTTCCATTAATGCACTAGTTTTCAAGTCTCCATCTTCGAGCTCTTCATACCATTCATAACTTTTATAATACGTTAAATACCCAATGTTATATAATCCGGGAAGATTGCCACCATTACAACGTTTCTCAGTCTCCCAATTGCAAGTGGGCCATTCAACGCATCCATCTTTGAATCTAAACGGTTGACATGCATGGATAATATTGTGAGGTAGTTGATCCCAAGTTTCATGTTCAAGCCAAGGCTTTTCATCGACCCATGGGACTTCATCGTTCCATTCATAATACCATGCATTCTTCAACATCATTGGTTTTGAATCGAGGCTTGTACTCCGTAAGTGCATCTATGTCAATTTGAAGAAGATAATTGAATTCCTTGAATTGTTTGCATAAAGGTGTCTCATAGTCAAACACGTCTATGTCGATGCTAAATAATTCCTCAATGTCATCCTTCAAAGTGGGATCATCATATGACTACTCATTATCGGTTTCCACTTCTTCATCATCTCCTCTCATCCAGTAAATCCAAAGTACATTCTTAGTAGCACGATCCATGGTTTTATGGTTGTTGAACTTACTAGCTAACCAATCCGCAAAATCAACATCGTTATGATCGTAGTTAACGTCAAAGCTAGTATTACTCATCATCTTCTTCTTTATTTCCATGAACTCATTGAATTGCTCCTTAAAGCTTCGTGTCAACCATGAGGCTACTATGCGTTTTACTTCATCAATAGGAGCAAATTCGGGATCACCATATTTAAGTTCAAGCCATTCTTCAAAAGAAATATCCATCAACCTTACTAGCCTTTTATGAAATAGAATTTCCGCTTTAGCATACATCCTCTCATCCTCCAGGTTGCTTTTATCTAATCCCAGTACTGTTCGGAATAAGGCATATAGGGAGGTTGTGCAGCTTGGATACTTACTTCGTTACAGCTCTGATTGCTTGATTGAGTTATGGCATTGGCGGAGTTCATGTATTCAATCTGGAACATTCCTCCTTTCTCTTCAATGGTAGTCCAAACAAATCCTTTAGATTCAACTATAGGCCAGAGGAGGAGTAATTCATCTTCCGTGTAGCTCATCAGTAGATCATATGTAAACAAATCACTTTTAATGCTGCTTAGGCGTTTGAACTCCATGAATGTCGTCTCAAGAGTTGTTTCCCAAGTAAATAGATAAGCATCGATAGTGAATATGTCAAATTCTTCTTCCCTTATCTCAATTGAGCATACCGGCGTAGTGATGTGAGATTTTGATTCAAACAAATGGTAAACACTTTTAGGTCACAAACAATAGCATCATAAGTCTCATTAAAGATAGGACTCAAATTATCCCAATCAAAATTTTTATGAGGGCGTATTGCAGGAAACTCGTTCAAGTTCACCTCGTACATCTCACATTCATCATCATCATTCTCCAAGGATGTAACACCCCTAAAATTTTTCAATAACAGCGGAAGACTTAATAATGACAGCGGAAGACTTTCGGGGTATTACTTCAAGGATCTTTGTCACAATCATAGAAAACGACACAAAGTGACGTTTTAAAGTTTAGTTTTTATTCAAAATACCAAATATTCAAGACATTAAGATGTTTCATAATTTAACAACAAGTTTATTTGAAATGTATCAAAATATTTATTTAAGTTCGTGCCAGTTTACATGCCCACTCCGTGCCTTCATGGTCCTTCTTGCTTAATTCCTGAGATAAACATGCTAAAAGTCAACAAAAGTTGAGTGATAATCATAGGTTTAAATTTAACAGTTGAACACAAGATAAAGTCATTTATTGCAATTCACATGCAATCAAACAAGTTAAAAATCATACTTCCATATCCAAATTCATCATTCATTATCATTATTGCCTTAAGCTCATGACACACAACGATTTAACAGCCAATCATATAAAATAATATGACGCAAAATAATAGGCCCCCAAGATAGGTATTTGCCATTAACCTATGTCATCAAATAAAGTACGTTTGGCGGTTTTCTCCATCAACCAAACGGGGATTGTTAGCCCCAAATAGATCTATCCACAGTTATTTACGTTCACCCTGTAAGTGATTAAGGTTCATGATCGAGGGACTTTTGGCAATAGCTACTTAAGCAATAAGAATGGCCAGCCGGTATAACAATACCAAAATAAAAGACTTGTGTTCGGTTTTTAAGCATGTATCTCCCCACAAAATAGTATAATAGTGGGCTATGAACTCACCTTAGTAGTACAGTAGATGTAGTAGCATCGTAAACTCAACGATGCTAGGAAACGGCTTCACACACAACCTAAAAGATATGGCAAGTTTTAGTTGATAGTCTAAGTCCGGTTTTATCGCGAATACTAGTCATTTAGTCATGAACAAAACTCGTGTTTGTTTAAATGCCTTAAGTTCAAAAACAAAGTTATATATTCATATAACTTGTGAGTACAATGATCGTTGATCGGTGAAAATTTATATTAAGTCATAGTTGTAGACGATGAGTCGTGATTGTAATTACAAAAGAAAACGAATGAACATATCGTTTATATATCGTTAAAATTAATTATAGAATGTGAATTATATAACGTATATATATTTATAAAAGTTTTACATTAAATATGTGTATTTATATATAAAACATTAATATTATTTTTATAAAAATAATATTACAGAAAAATCCTTCAAGTTTTTCAATGTTACCTTTTTAAACCCTAACGACATAAACTTTACACCGTTAGTCCAAAGTTAAATATTATTACATTTTAGGTCCAATATTATCCTTATTAGCATTTAATACCTCCAAGTTTTATTATTAACAGTTTCTAACTCATAAAAATAGTTTTGACAGTTTCTACCCAAAGTTTACCATTTTGGCAGTTTTAGTCCTCCGTTAGTGAAATTTTGCAAAGTTAGTCCAAAATTTTCCAAAGTTAAAGTTTAGCATTTTTACTTTTTAAATAAGCTCAGGGTAGTCCAAATAGCTTATTGAAACTGCTTATTAGCTTAAAAATCAAATAAATCTCTTAATGGACCTTAACGAGTTACAAACAAAGCCCAATAGCAAATTACGATCCATTGGGCTTACGAGACATTTGGGCCTGGTCTTGGACTTGTTTTTAAGTTATAAAGATGTTACAAACAAGCTTTGATGATCAACTTATCACAAAAGCTTATTAACAGCTTAACGGGCTAAAGGCCCAAGTTGGTTTTCAAAGGTTTTAATAGAAATAGGTTTTGGTCGAATAGAAAGGGGTCGGGCAAAAGGTCTAAATGAGTTTACAAGGTCTAATAAACTATGTTCCCTAGTTGTTTACCAAGTCGTTAATGAGGTCAAACCATAAAATGTATATGTCGTGTGTCTACATAAATATATTCGAGGCCTTTTGTAAATGTCCAAATCAATTTTGAACATAGTAAAAGACTTAGAATTTTTCTAAGTGTTTTCATATTATACGAGTGGGTCTAGTAACCTTCAAAACGTGTCGAGTTTAATATGTAAACATTAATATTAAGTTCAAAACTTTGTGTAACCTGTTTGTTTGCATAGAAATTATATAGGAGGTCGAATAAAATGTATATATCGTGTTTTTATTTAACGAGATAATAGGTCAGTGTCAAAACAGAAAAATATAATGAAATGAAAAAAATATGAACAAGAGTTTCTCCATATCTCACCTCACCTCTAGGGGTGGAGTATTTTGGTTCGTATGGATCAAGTTGGAACAAATGATGAATGTAGTATGATTCACGACCCAGCAGAGGTTCGAGACGAGCAAACTTGGTTCCTTGGGATCACTTCGACACCTTGTACGCCTAGCCAACTTCTTGTCCCAAATCGACTTGTAATCTTCACGTAAAGTAGAAATATGGTACGTTTGATTGTGTGTGATCAACTGAGGTTGCATAGGAGGTTTTATAGTGAGTTTTCGAGAGTGAGGATAAGTACAAAGGGTCACAAGAGTTGTGTGTTGGCTCGAAACCATTGTGTGGCACCTATAACTCGACCAATCGAATGAAAGCAACAAAGAGAATGTGTAAGTGAGATCTCTGTTCACTCTGACATTCACTATACACTTTAGAGCAGGGTTTGTAGCCATTGGGGAGGCATGGGTGGTCAATAGTGACTTATGACACGTTTTCATGAATTTTGTTCATACGGTTTGGGTTGTTTACTTTGCTCGGTTTCAAGTGACTAAGAGGTTGAGATATTGAACGAGGTTGGTCATTCTTGAATGTTAGCTGGTTCATGATTCGATTTCTATAATAATATATTGGTGTTGTGTATCGAGAAAATGAATAACGAGGGTGTTTTGGTGCTTGGGTCTCGACGGGTAACAAAAAGAAAACAAAGAAAAAAAATATAACCAAGGGTGGTTTGGGCTGGGCTTGTAATTCGGCCCAAAAGAAATAAAAGAAAAAAAAAAGTATATAAGGGTCCGTTTAGTGCTGTTTGGCTTTAACGTGGCCCAATGGGTCACGTAGGTCCATTTAGTGAGATCCGTGTGTCGGGTTATGGTCTAATAATATTAGTGAGCAATCTCAGGAATTTTCGTAGGCTCCGGAAATATATAAATATTGTACGGTAAATATACGAAACGTATATTTATAAAATATAAACGTTTTTAAAAATATATTCGCGATATTAGACTATCTAGGTTTGTGTGTAAGCATCGTTCCTAGGCAAATGGTCAATCACAATTATCGTAGTGATTTATATAACATGTCATATAAAAAAAATTTGTCACCCGTAAAAATGTTATTTATTCACGTAATACTAATTTATTCATTTTTACTTATTTACTAATCGTATGGGAAAATTACGAGATGCTACAGTACATACCCCTTACAGTGAATTCCGTCCCGGAATTCTAGCTTAAGATAGTTGTCATGGGTGTCTATGAAAAGAGATGTGGGTACTTGGTGCGAATTTGATCCTCGCGCTCCCAATTGTACTCCGGTCCTCGCTTGGAGTCCCAACGAACTTTTATAATAGGGATACGGTTTTGCTTAAGTTGTTTGATTTCCCTATCCATGACTTCCACCGGTTCCTCGATGAAAATGAGTTTATCATCGAGTTGTAACTCTTTCAACGGAATAATCAAAGATTCATCTGACAAACACCTTTTGAGGTTCGACACATGAAAGGTGTCGTGAACACGACTAAGCTCTTCCGGTAGTTCGAGCTTATATGCCACGGGTCCTATCCTTTCTAGGATTTTGAATGGACCGATGTATCTGGGGTTTAGCTTTCCCCGTTTTCCGAATCGTATCATTCCTTTCCATGGTGATACTTTTAATATAACTCTATCTCCGATCTGAAAATCCATGGGTTTCCNCGACACATGAAAGGTGTCGTGAACACGACTAAGCTCTTCCGGTAGTTCGAGCTTATATGCCACGGGTCCTATCCTTTCTAGGATTTTGAATGGACCGATGTATCTGGGGTTTAGCTTTCCCCGTTTTCCGAATCGTATCATTCCTTTCCATGGTGATACTTTTAATATAACTCTATCTCCGATCTGAAAATCCATGGGTTTCCGCTTTAGGTCGACGTAACTTTTCTGTTGGTCTCTAGTAGCTTGTAAGCGTTGTTTGATTTTGATAACCTTCTCGGTAGTCTCATGAACTAGATCTGGTCCAGTGAGTTGTACTTCTCCAACTTCTGCCCAACAAACGGGCGATCTACACTTTCTACCATAAAGTGCTTCGAATGGTGATGCCTTAATACTGGCATGATAACTGTTGTTGTATGAGAATTCAGCCAAAGGCAAGTGTTTGTCCCAACCTTTTCCAAAGTCAATGACACATGCTCGGATCATGTCCTCTAAGGTTTGGATTGTTCTCTCACTTTGCCCATCGGTTTGAGGGTGATATGCTATGCTCATATCCAGTTTTGTTCCTAAGGCTTTTTGCAAATATTTCCAAAAATGAGATGTGAAACGACTATCACGATCTGATATGATTGAAATCGGCACTCCGTGCCGTGAAACTATTTCCTTTAGGTATAACTGAGCAAGCGTGTTCATTTTATCAGTTTTCTTAATTGGTAGGAAATAAGCAGATTTTGTGAGACGATCAATGATAACCCATATTGTGTCAAATTCGGTTGAGGTTTTTGGAAGTTTAGTAATGAAGTCCATAGTAATACGTTCCCATTTCCACATCGGAAGTTGAGGTTGTACAAGTAGTCCTGGCGGTTTCTGATATTCCGCCTTTACTCTCGAACATGTTAGACATTTACTGACATATTCCGCGATGTCGGCTTTCATGTTCGGCCACCAATAGAGTTTCTTTAGATCTTGGTACATCTTGTCGGAACCCGGGTGAATGGAGTATTTTGACTTGTGAGACTCGTACATGATGAGATCACGAATACCTCCAAAGAGCGGGACCCAAATTCTATCTTTAAAACAAAGCATTTCGTCAGATCTCTTCACGAAACCGTTATTGTTTTCAGGCATACCATAAATCCTTTCCTTTGGTCTATTTTCCTCTTTAAGAGCTTCACTTTGAGCGGCAAGGATTTGTGATGAAAGGGGTGAACAAATAGTCATTCCTAATGACTTAACCCTGAGGGGTTTCAATCATTCTTTCCGGCTTAACGCGTCTGCTACTACATTGGCCTTTCCAGGATGATAGCGGATTTCACAATCATAGTCACTGAGTAACTCCAACCAACGGCGTTGTCTCATGTTCAATTCCTTTTGGTCTAAGATATGTTGAAAACTTTTGTGGTCAGTGAACACGGTACATCTAGTGCCATATAAGTAGTGTCTCCAAAACTTAAGAGCAAACACTACTGCTCCTAGTTCCAAGTCATGAGTGGTGTAGTTTTCCTCATGTTTCTTCAATTGTCGTGAGGCATAGGCTATCACTTTGCTTCTTTGCATCAAGACTGCTCCTAATCCGTGATACGAAGTGTCACAATACACTATGAAATCTTCACTTCCTTCTGGTAGCGCTAAAATCGGTGCTTCACAAAGCTTCTGTTTTAGTAGTTGGAAGGCTAATTCTTCCTTCTCTCCCCAGATATATTTCTCGTTTTTCTGGGTTAACTTGGTTAAAGGTTTTTAAATCTTGGAAAAACCTTCAATGAATCGTTGGTAGTAACCTGCAAGTCCTAAAAATTGGCGTATCTCCATGGGATTCGTAGGAGATGCCCAACCTTTAACGGCCTCTATCTTTGCAGGGTCTACATTAATACCTTGACTATTGATGACGTGTCCTATAAATTGTACAGTGCGAATCAAGAAGTCGCATTTCGAGAACTTAGCGTACAACTCTTCTTTCTTGAGTAGTTCTAGGACAATCTTTAAGTGTTCGGCATGTTCTTCCTCGCTACGTGAGTAGATCAGAATGTCATCGATGAACACTATCACAAACTTATCTAGGTATGGCTTACATACTCGGTTCATTAAGTCCATGAATATTGCGGGTGCGTTGTCAGACCAAATGGCATAACTTGAAATTCGTAATGTCCATAGCGTGTTCTGAATGCAGTCTTGGGAATATCCTCTTCTCGAACTCTTAGCTGATGATATCCCGGCCTTAAATCAATTTTCGAGTACACACTCGATCCTTGTAATTGATCAAATAGGTCGTCGATTCTAGGTAAGGGGTACCGATTCTTTACCGTAAGTTTGTTCAACTCTCGGTAATCGATGCACATTCGGAAGGATCCATCCTTCTTCTTAACGAATAATACAGGGGCTCCCCAGGGTGATGAGCTTGGTCGAATAAAACCTTTATCGGACAATTCTTTCAATTGCTCCGATAGTTCTTTCATTTCAGATGGTGCTAACCTATAAGGTGCTCTAGCCACTGGTGCTGCCCCAGGTACTAGTTCAATCTGAAGTTCTATTTGACGGGTTGGTGGAAAACCGGGCAAATCTTCGGGAAATACTTCCGGAAAATCCTTAACAATAGGAACATTTTCAAGTTGTTTTTCTGTCGACTTTTCTTCCGTTACATGAATCATGAACACTTGGCATCCTTTATTCAAGTGTTTTACCACTCTAGCGTACGAGATGGTCCCATAGCGAGTTTTACCTTTGTCCCCTTGGACAATGAGAGTTTCATCCTCGAGTGGGATGTGAACAGCTTTTTCGTCACAGTGAATTCTGGCACGATGTTTGGATAACCAATCCATGCCGATGATGGCGTCAAAACTTCCAAGTTCTATAGGCATTAGATCAATGGGAAAAGGTGTTTCTAATAGAGTCAGGGTACAATCTTTCATGACAGTGTTGGTGCCGATTAGATTCCCATTAGCCATTTCGATTTCGTAAGTGGTGTCTAGGTTAGAGGGAGAAATATCAAGTAAAGGTGCAAAAGTATCTGACACAAAACTTTTATCTGCGCCCGAATCAAACAATACTCTAGCATTATGATGATTTAGTAAGAACGTACCGGTGACAACGTCAGGTGCATTGCCGTCTCCAAGTACATACGCTCTAGCTCGAGCATTGTTTTGTCCGTTTCCTTTCGGGCAGTTGCTTCTGATGTGTCCTATTTCTCCACATCCATAGCAAGTAGGAGTCACAGGTTGTAAGTTGCTTCCCGTAGCAGGGCTTCTACAATTCTTAGCCACATGACCAACCTTTTGACATTTGTGGCACTTGATGGTGCAGGTACCATCGTGGTGAAGCTTGCATCGGTTACATTGTGGTTTGGAGCCGTTGTAACCCTTGCTTTCCGTGGCAGCAAATGCCTTGTTGTTTTCTTGCCTTCGGTGAGCGTTGCGGTTGTTGTGGTACTGGTTGTTGTTGCGGTTGTTGTTGTTGTGATTGTTGTTGCTGCGGTGGTTGCTGCTGTTGCCTTGATAATTGTTGCTGTTGTGATGGGTGGTTCTTTTGTCGTCGAGCTTCCTCTTGAGTTCATTGCACTTCACTTCCCGATCCAATAATTTCTGAGCTAGTTCTATAGCGGTTTCCAAGGATGCAGGGTTGGATGAAGTGACATTTCCTTCTATGCTCCGGGGAAGTCCTTCGATGTACTTTTCCAGAGTCTTTTCAAGGTCCGGTACCATGGATGTACATAGTACCTTGAGTTCTTGGAACCTTCGGTTGTAGGTCCTTAGGTCAACTCCCTTTACTACTAACTCTTGGAATTCATCTTCCAGCTTCCTTAACTCCAAACGAGGACAGTATTTCCTTAATATCTTGGCCTTAAATTCAGCCCAAGAGAGCTGATATGCTACTGTTATTTCTAAAGTCTGCACAGTAGCATTCCACCAAGACAGGGCATCTTGCATTAGAGTTCCTGTTGCAAAGGTAACCTTATCGTTCTCAATGCGGCCACTTCTTTGGAACACAGTTTCATTTCGCTCAAACCAATGAGCTAGTTCAGTTACTCCTTTGGTTCCCTTGAAGTATGTCGGTTGACATGCCATGAAGTCTTTGTAGGTACATCGGCGTGCTGCAGGTGATGCTTGCACGTCGGCGCCTCTATTGCGGTTTTGTGCTGCGGCTTGTTCAGCTAGAACCGCATTGACACCATTTGCGATAGCTTGTTGGATTGCTTCAGGTGTCATTATTGCTGCAGCTGCAGGTGCAGGCGGTGCAGTTGTGGTTGCTCTCCTTGGTCGGCCATGCTTCTATTAACAATGAAGAAAGCATATATTTAGAAACTTCTAAGGACCAAGTTAGCATACTTCGAGAAACAAGAATGGGTTATAGTTATAATAGAAATTCATGTTTTACTAGGCAGTATATATAACGCATGTGAGGATATGATCAAACATGGAATTCATAAATCTTTGTCATTTGCAATACATCACTTATTAATGCTTGTATGACTTGTCTCACAGAACATTAAATACAAGCTTCTTTATTAATATGATGTTGGATATGCTAGTTTGACAAGTCTCCTGATCTATGGCTTTCCTTGTGCATCATCCATACGACGTTGGAGCTCTTGGATCATGGTAGACATGTTCTCAATGGTTTGATCCCTAGCTGCTTCTCTTGCCTGGGATTCCTGGAGGGCATGTCTAAGTGCTATGTTCTGAGCGCTGATCTCTCCAAGTTCACGATCCATGGCTGCCATTATCGTGTCCAATGTAGTGCTGGCTGAACACAATAGCCCTATGAATTCCATTGCCTCTCCAAACTGTGTACTCAGCTGTTCAATCATAGTTTCCGTTGCTAGTTGACCGATTACCAGTTTGTCAACCTCACCTGCCAGAATTTCCACATGCTCATTAGGGAAGTTGTTAATTATAGTGGCAATGGCATCAAGTCTATCCTCATGTCGGACAAGCCTAGCTGCCAACAATGGAACGGTGTGATGAACGGGCTCTCCAGTAACCGGGATAATTCGGGATGCAGCATGGTAAGAACTTTCCCCAAGTTCTCTAGCATTCGGGGCACCCTCTTGAGATCGCCAGTAGTGCAGGATTGGTAACAAGAAAGACCATTTGCGAGCATCCACTCGCTTACGGGTCCTTCGGTTTCTACCTGTTTCATTTCGGATACAAGGAGCTGATACTGATGGACGCACATGATAGGTCCTTCGGCGGGATGGCATAGGAGCACTATGAGACATTTTTTGTGGAGATGCTGGTGGTGGATCAGTAGATGACAGTGGTACTGTGGTGGTCTGCTGGTAGAAGATAGCATGTAGTACAGCTGGTGGTGGAGTACTTAGTTCTTCCTGAACAGTACCCTTAAGAGTTTCCTTTTCTTTGGAACATTGAGGAACCTTTCCAGCAGAGGCTGGTTCATAAGGCTGATGTTGCCTAATTTGCCTATTTCTGCGAATAGGACCAGATGATGTTGGAGGAGAAGCCTCCGAGTCAGATGATAAGTCAATTGGGTTGGGGTTGGAAGACATGGTACTGTAATAATCCCGATTAGTAAATACAAGTCATTAGCATAATCATAAACATGATAATATTACAAGAAGTCATATGAAAAGTAACATCTCTACCAGATGTTTGGAAACGCGTAGGCAAGGAGGGCATAAGGTGGTATTTTGTAAAAATGGTCCGTTTATAAGCATAGTTATAGTCTAGTGTTCAAAACATCTGGTTCTCTATAACCGTCGCTCTGAATACCAATCTGTAACACCCCCAAAATTTGTCAATAACAGCGGAAGACTTAATAATGACAGCGGAAGACTTTCGGGGTATTACTTCAAGGATCTTTGTCACAATCATAGAAAACGACACAAAGTGATGTTTTAAAGTTTAGTTTTTATTCAAAATACCAAATATTCAAGACATTAAGATGTTTCATAATTTAACAACAAGTTTATTTGAAATGTATCAAAACATTTATTTAAGTCCGTGCCGGTTTACATGCCCACTCCGTGCCTTCATGGTCCTTCTTGCTTAATTCCTGAGATAAACATGCTAAAAGTCAACAAAAGTTGAGTGATATTCATAGGTTTAAATTTAACAGTTGAACACAAGATAAAGTCATTTATTGCAATTCACATGCAATCAAACAAGTTGAAAATCATACTTCCATATCCATATTCATCATTCATTATCATTATTGCCTTAAGCTCATGACACACAACGATTTAACAGCCAATCATATAAAATAATATGACGCAAAATAATAGGCCCCCAAGATAGGTATTTGCCATTAACCTATGTCATCAAATAAAGTGCGTTTGGCGGTTTTCTCCAACAACCAAACGGGGATTGTTAGCCCCAAATAGATCTATCCACAGTTATTTACGTTCACCCTGTAAGTGATTAAGGTTCATGATCGAGGGACTTTTGGCAATAGCTACTTAAGCAATAAGAATGGCCAGCCGGTATAACAATACCAAAATAAAAGACTTGTGTTCGGTTTTTAAGCATGTATCTCCCCACAAAATAGTATAATAGTGGGCTATGAACTCACCTTAGTAGTACAGTAGATGTAGTAGTATCGTAAACTCAACGATGCTAGGAAACGGCTTCACACACAACCTAAAAGATATGGCAAGTTTTAGTTGATAGTCTAAGTCCGGTTATATCGCGAATACTAGTCATTTAGTCATGAACAAAACTCGTGTTTGTTTAAATGCCTTAAGTTCAAAAACAAAGTTATATATTCATATAACTTGTGAGTACAATGATCGTTGATCGGTGTAAATTTATATTAAGTCATAGTTGTATACGATGAGTCGCGATTGTAATTACAAAAGAAAACGAATGAACGTATCGTTTATATATCGTTAAAATTAATTATAGAATGTGAATTATATAACGTATATATATTTATAAAAGTTTTACATTAAATATGTGTATTTATATATAAAACATTAATATTATTTTTCTAAAAATAATATTACAGAAAAATCCTTCAAGTTTTTCAATGTTACCTTTTTAAACCCTAACGACATAAACTTTACACCGTTAGTCCAAAGTTAAATATTATTACATTTTAGGTCCAATATTATCCTTATTAGCATTTAATACCTCCAAGTTTTATTATTAACAGTTTCTAACTCATAAAAATAGTTTTGACAGTTTCTACCCAAAGTTTACCATTTTTGCAGTTTTAGTCCTCCGTTAGTGAAATTTTGCAAAGTTAGTCCAAAATTTTCCAAAGTTAAAGTTTAGCATTTTTACTTTTTAAATAAGCTCAGGGTAGTCCAAGTAGCTTATTGAAACTGCTTATTAGCTTAAAAATCAAATAAATCTCTTAATGGGCCTTAACGAGTTACAAACAAAGCCCAATAACAAATTACGATCCATTGGGCTTACGAGACATTTGGGCCTGGTCTTGGACTTGTTTTTAAGTTATAAAAATGTTACAAACAAGCTTTGATGATCAGCTTATCACATAAGCTTATTAACAGCTTAACGGGCTAAAGGCCCAAGTGGGTTTTCAAAGGTTTTAATAGAAATAGGTTTTGGTCGAATAGAAAGGGGTCTGGCAAAAGGTCTAAACGAGTTTATAAGGTCGAATAAAATATGTTCCCTAGTTGTTTACCAAGTCGTTAATGAGGTCAAACCATAAAATGTATATGTCGTGTGTCTAAATAAATATATACGAGGACTTTTGTAAATGTCCAAATCGATTTTGAATATAGTAAAAGACTTAGAATTTTTCTAAGTGTTTTCATATTATACGAGTGGGTCTAGTAACCTTCAAAGCATGTCGAGTTTAATATGTAAACATTAATATTAAGTTCAAAACTTTGTGTAACCTGTTTGTTAGCATAGAAATTATATAGGAGGTCGAATAAAATGTATATATCGTGTTTTTATTTAACGAGATAATAGGTCGAATGTAAAGTGTAAAAACAGAAAAATATAATGAAATGAAAAGAAATATGAACAAGAGTTTCTCCATATCTCACCTCACCTCTAGGGGTGGAGTATTTTTGTTCGTATGGATCGAGTTGGAACAAATGATGAATGTAGTATGATTCACGACCCAGAAGAGGTTCGAGACGAGCAAACTTGGTTCCTTGGGATCACTTCGACACCTTGTACGCCTAGCCAACTTCTTGTCCCTAATCGACTTGTAATCTTCACGTAAAGTAGAAATATGGTACGTTTGATTGTGTGTGATCAACTGAGGTTGCATGGGAGGTTTTATAGTGAGTTTTCGAGAGTGAGGATAAGTACAAAGGGTCACAAGAGTTGTGTGTTGGCTCGAAACCATTGTGTGGCACCTATAACTCGACCAATCGAATGGAAGCAACAAAGAGAATGTGTAAGTGAGATTTCTGTTCACTCTGACATTCACTATACACTTTAGAGCAGGGTTTGTAGCCATTGGGGAGGCATGGGTGGTCAATAGTGACTTAGGACACGTTTTCATGAATTTTGTTCATACGGTTTGGGTTGTTTACTTTGCTCGGTTTCAAGTAACTAAGAGGTTGAGATATTGAACGAGGTTGGTCATTCTTGAATGTTAGTTGGTTCATGATTCGAGTTGTGTAATTATATATTGGTGTTGTGTGTCGAGAAAATGAATAACGAGGGTGTTTTGGTGCTTGGGTCTCGACGGGTACCAAAAAGAAAACAAAGAAAAAAAATATAACCAAGGGTGGTTTGGGCTGGGCTTGTGATTCGGCCCAAAAGAAATAAAAGAAAAAAAAGTATATAAGGGTCCGTTTAGTGCTGTTTGGGTTTAACGTGGCCCAATGGGTCACGTAGGCCCATTTAGTGAGATCCGTGTGTCGGGTTATGGTCCAATAATATTAGTGAGCAATCTCGGGAATTTTCGTAGGCTCCGGAAATATATAAATATTGTACGGTAAATATACGAAACGTATATTTATAAAATATAAACGTTTTTAAAAATATATTCGCGATATTAGACTATCTAGGTTTGTGTGTAAGCATCGTTCCTAGGCAAATGGTCAATCACAATTATCGTAGTGATTTATATAACATGTCATATCAAAAAAATTCACCCGTAAAAATGTATTTAATCACGTAATACTAATTTATTCATTTTTACTTATTTACTAATCGTATGAGAAAATTACGAGATGCTACAAAGGACCACAACTTCTTAATAGGAGAATCATTACTTAGTTTCAACCTTGCATGTTCCATAGCTAAATATTCGTTCAACGTGATATCTTCCATTGTAGTTCCTGTCATCAGAGGTAAATTCATTAGTAGGATTTGTTCTATAGAAGAGTATCACAATAGTAAAGAATCGAATATTAAATTAAAAGTTGCTGATATCTGCAGACGATGCGCCGTATCCTAAGAATAGGATGCGCTGTATCTTAATCATTATAAATAAATCAGACTTTTATTCAGAAAATCAATACGCCGCACTTAATAAAAATTAGATGCGCTGTATCAGCAGAAGCTAATGCGTCGTATCTTCGTTACGTTTCAAAATACAAGGTTTTTGATTCAGATTATGATGCGCCGTATCGACTGAAATCGATGCGTCGCTTTTATTTAATAAATTCAAAAACTGTTTTTAATAAAATAATTACATGTGTCGCATCTGAGAAACAGATACGTCGTATGTCAGTTAGGGTTTTAAAATTTTCTGATTAAAAACAGAATACGTCGGATCTAGAGAATAGATGTGCCGTATTCGAATTATTAAATGCGCTGTATATAAAATTAAAACACCATACGCCGCATCTGAAAAACAGATGTGCCGTATCGTTTGTATCAGCAAAATACAACGACAGTAGTTATGCAGTAAAAACAAAAGAAAATTCTAAAAACTAATAAAACAAAGAAAAACAAAGACACAAAAACATAAAATATGCAAATTATATAATGAAGGGTTTTATATCAGATAGGTTACCCAACTTTCCAACTTTATTCACCTAAGTTACCAAACTTTTTTTTGTTCACTTAGGTTACTGAACTTTTGGGTAGCATACACCTCATGTTTTCAGTGTAATCCGAGTAACCTGAACGTACATTTTTTGGTAAGTTAAGTAACATGAATGTCGTGTTTTTACATGTTCCAATGATGTTTACGTATATTTTGGTAAGTTCAGTAACCTAGTTGAACAAAATCGCAAAGTTTGGTAACCCATTTGCACAAAAAAATAGTTGGGTAACTTAGGTGAACAAAATCGCAAAGTTTGGTAACCTATCTGATATAAAACCCTAAAAATCTAACAGATAGCAATAAAAACTAAAAACCTAAAAATCTAAAAAGTTAGAAAACCTAATTAAAATACTAACAGATAAACAGGCATTAACAATTCACTCCCCGGCAACGGCGCCAAAAACTTGATGTGTGCAGCGTGTCACGGTGTAGTATAGGGTGATTGCCTATTTCAAGTTTTACATTTATATTTAGCCGACTTATCCTATAACACACACACTAACGGACAATGTATCCGATCAATATGTATATAGTGGTAAGCAGATTGTCAATCGATAAGAGTGGAACGTAATTCCTAGTTTATCTATCAGTATTTTAATATTCTAAGTTAGTTTTACAATCTAATCTAACACAAGGGGGGTTTAGTCTGAGAGACTAGCACGATTTGGTAGTTAAACAGTAAATTAAACTAATGAGAACAAATCAGCGATTAGCAAACACGTACACAAATAGATAATAGATACAGATAGAAGGCCTATCCTGATGATTAAGTAGCTTGTCACTTGTTTTATTGCTAGTTTTATATGTTGTGTATCGTAATCTAATCTGTCTCATTGGATCATAAATATAGGCGAGTAAACTCTTAATGATCACTTATGCCTATCCCACTTTCTAGTTACTAGATAAGTAGGCGAGGAGGGGGTATGGCAGCCCAAGCAAAACTCAGCTAGACACAGAGGTTATCAATATACATATACAAGTCACCAAAAACATCAACATATAAACTTTAATTGATAGGAAAGCAATTTTAAGGGGAGCAGTATGGTGGCCACAAGCCCATCAATCCTGATGAATTAAAGCTTACTATTACAGACAAAACAAAACTACTTAATGAATTAAATACATGCAGGACCTTCTTACTGCTCTAAGATCTTCTGTTGTGGTGTCTCTTGTGTTGCCAAGTCGTCTGAATTCGTCTCCTTAGGGTTTTGATGCACATGAAATTCGTTTGACTCTTGGGGTATTTATAGGTTCTGTCTGAGGGCTCGATGCAGCGCATCGCATAAGTAGATGTGTCGCATGTATTTAACTTCGCGTGGGGTCCAAGATTAATATATTCTGGAATATTCGTACACCGTCTTCAGATGCGACGTAACTTAAATCTTTATGCGGCGCATGTCCTTCAGTATCTTGAATCGTATTTGGTCAAGTCTTGATATAGATACGGCGCATGTTGATAATGTAATGCGGCGATCTGGAGTAGAACAAGTTGGATCTTCTTCGTAGATCAAAGTTTCATATATGGCGCATGATATAATCTGATGCGGCGCATTCTTCAAAGTCAGGCAATGGTCTTCGAATTCATCTAAGTATGATAGTACGGCGCATCTGTCTAGAATGATGCGGCGTATCTCCTGGATTTCAGTAGACTTTTCCATCTTGATCATTTTGCTCCATATTTCGTCCAAACTCGCCAAGTTTCACCAATTGCTTGTTTTTACCTGAGAATTACTAAAGTAAACCATAAAGTATCGATTCTCATATAAAACATAATAAAACAAGTCAATTATATAGGACAAATGATGACAATATAATGTACTTATTTGATGTCATCAGAAGGATTATTTTTAAAGGTGTGGTTCGAAGATGAACCGTTTGGTTGAAAATGATTAGGTGGATTTGAAAAATTGTTTTGAGATGAGTTTTGATTTTGTTTCCACCTAAAGTTTGGGTGATTTTTTCAAGAGGGGTTGTAAGAATCACCAAGAGTGTTTTGCTCAGGTTTGAAAGTGTACTACTTATCTCCCTCTCCTTCGGTACGCGAAGATGCATAATCCGCAAAAGCTTGTTCGGGGAGTTCCATGCAACCATGAGTGTCATGGGGAACGCTACATGATTCACACGAAGAAGTGATTTTGTTCATTTGATGTGAAGGTTTAGGAGCTTCATAGGAACTCATTAGAAACTTGACTTGGTCTTCAAGTTCAATGATCCTACGATTGGGAATGCTTGAGTTATTCAAAGGCAAGGATATTGCCTTGACCGTTTTGCTCAACTCGCAGGGGTCATTCCGACATTCATTGTCATAGAGAGAAAGGTCTTCTATGATACCCCACGATTCTTCTGTATTCTTGTCACTTAGCTTATCACCGTCTGATGTGTTGTGTTATCGTTGTAGAATAGGTTATTATTCTTATCAAGTTTTAAATTTATAATTAGCCGGCTTAACTTATAACATACACTAACGAGCAGTGTACCTGATCAATGTAGCTAGTTGGTAAGTAGAGTGTCGATTACTAAGAGTGGAACGTTAACACCTAGAATGTCTATCAGTATTTTAATTCCTAAGTTAGTTCTAAAAACCTAATCTAACGCAATGGGGTTTTCAGCCTGAGAGACTGGCACGATTGAGTTGATTAATAGTAATTAAAACTATGGAGTCGAATAAGCAAATGGCTAACACATACACAGATAGATAACAGATACAGATTATAAGAGGCCTGACCAATAATTAAGTAGTTTGTCACTTACTTTATTGCTAGTCTTAAAGAATGAGTGCTAAAATCTATTCTCTCTCATTGGTATCTTAAATACAGGCGAGTAAACTCTTAATGATTACTTATGTGTATATTATTTAACCTTGTTTAAGGGCTTACATTAACTTATAATGCTAATGAAGTAATTGTGGGAGGCGTGTGGCAGCGAAAACAAGCCACAGCTAAACACAAAGGTAATCAAAGCACATGTAAAAAGAACCAAATAAACATCAAATAAACTTTAATCGATGGGAAAACAATATAAAGGGGAGTCCTATGGCGTAGACAAGCCAAAAATCCTGATGGATTAAAGCGTACTAATACAATAAAATAAAACTACTTAATGAATTAAACACTAGCATGACCTTCTTACTGCTCTGAGATCTTCGTTTGGGTGGTGTCTTGTGTTGCCAAATTGTCTGTATTCTTCTCCTTAGGGTTTTGTTGCACTTTTTTGTTTCTCAAAATTCGGCTGTCTAATGGGGTATTAATAGTTTCTGTCTGAGGGTACGATGCGGCGCATCAACTAAGTTGATGCGGCGTATCTCGATAACTTCGCGTGGGGTCCAAGATTATTATATTCTGGAATATTCGTACACCGTCTTCAGATGCGGGGTATTGAAAAGATTATTATATTCTGGAATATTCGTACACCGTCTTCAGATGCGGCGTATCTTCAATACCTTATGCGGCGCATGTTCTTCTGTATCTTGGATTATCTTTGGTGAAGTCTTGAGATTGATACGCAGTATATTAGGAATGTAATGCGGCGTATCTAGAGTAGATAAGTCATATCTTCTTCGTTGACCAAGGTTTCATATGCGGCGCATGAGATAAATACATGTGGCGCATTCTTTAAAGTCAGGCAATGGTCTTCAAATTCGTCTAAGTGTTGTCGTACGGCGTATATGTCTAGAATGATACGGCGTATCTTCCTTCAGTTCAGTAAACTTTTCCAACTTGATCCATTTTGCTCCATTTTACGTCCAAAATAGCTAACTTTCACCAAACGCTTGTTTATAACTGAGAATTACAAAAGTAAATGATTAAGTATCAATTCTCATATAAAATAATATAAAACAAGTCAAATACATAGGAAAATGATGGCAATAAAATGTATTTATTTGATGTCATCACCGTCCGCTTGGTCAATGGATTGCTTTGTGGAGTAGTTGACATGATCATAGAAAATTTAGACTTGGAGCCAAAGATCGATGCCATGATGAGAGACTTTTTGGAGTAAGTCCTTGAAACGAGTCCACGCTTCGTAAAGAGTTTCACCTTGACGTTGTTGGAACATCAAGATGTCATTACTTAACTTGGTAGTTCTCCCTGGTGGGAAAAATTGAGCGAGGAAACGAGAAGTAAGATCATCCAAAGTTGAGATAGATCCCGCGGGTAAACGCTCAAGCCAATTAATAGCTTGGTCATGTATAGAGAATTGGAAGAGACGCGATTGCGTCATCTCGTGAGTAGCAACATCAAGGTCAATGGAGTCAACAATTTTAAGAAAATCCATAAGATGTTGATTGAATCTTCGGAACAAAGTCCATGGAATGCACATCCGTTTTGCACCGACCGGATGGTGTCAAATCGCAAGGGAGACACATTGGTTCTTTAGGGAAGCTCAATGGTGTTTCGATAGCCATGGTGGCTTGGTTTGTAGTACTCACCTAGAGTACGGGCTCGAGGTGATTCGGGTGGGTTTTGGTGATTAGGTTATGCTCGGTGTAGTTGTGGTTCTTGGTGTTGTTGTGCTTGGTCAAGAGGTTCAAAGATATTGTCATTCACCATGATGGCAAGTGATATGATTTACGAACAAAAGAGAACAAAGAAAAGATAGACTACAAGAAAACTAATGAAAAGAAAATAAAAATCTCACTTGATAGGAATCTAGTGAGTATACCTAAACAAAATAGAAATCGAAACCTAAACTATTCCCCGGCAGCGGTGCCAAAAAACTTGATGGGTGATTTGCAAAACCTACCTAAGTTATAATCCTCCTAGGCAGTGTACCTAACCGTTGTAGTGTAGTATAGGCAAGACACGAGGGATTGATCGTTCTCTAGGGGAATAGTGTTGTGAAGGCCGAAGTGTATATCGAGATAGGTCTAAAGGTAAGATATGAGTCTTTTTGTATTTTTATATTTTTTAGTGTTAGCTTTGTATTTTTATAATATAAAGTGTCGGTCATTAAAGTCTAAAATCATGTAATAGGTTGCGTTAGAAAGCGTTTCAAAAGTTATTAGTCCATTAGTTCAAATAGAAAGAAGTCTAAGGGCCATACATGTAATATCCAAAGCCCTAGACTTGTGAGGCTATATTATGTATGTAAACCTTCATTTGAAGGAGGAGAGCTTCATCATCAATACACACACATTGTTCTTAATCTTTCATGAAGTCTCCACTCTCTCTCTCTACTCTCTCTCTAGAATAAGCATGAATAAGTTGTGAAATAAGTTGTTATCCAAGGTCCAACAAGTGGTATCAATCGCCAAGGGATAGATTTAGGTTGATATAGATTAGTTTTTGGTTGTTTTTTGGGTTGTTTGGTTTATTTATGGCACGTTAAACCTTGTTAGTATTCGCTAGATTTCATTTTTTTGTGTTCTTCATCTTATTTAGTTTTTAAAACCTTTAAATCTTTTCTTAATCTTCGTTTGGTACGTTAAAATTTACAACAGAGGGTTTTATAAGGGTTTTAGAAAAATAGCGAATAAGAAATAGTTGGGGTTTAGCGAATTGGACTTTTTGTGGTTTCTGCGAATAAGTAAACTGGGTTTAGCGAATAGTGTTGGGGTTTTAGCGAATAGTCTTGCGAATAAGATCTGTTTTGCGAATAGTCTTGCGAATAAGATCTGTTTTGCGAGTAACAAAAATAGCGAGTAAGCTAATCTGTTTGCGAGTATCTACTTGGCAAACTTTGCGAGTAACCTTTTTCTTGCGAATAAGGTTTTGCTTGCGACTAAGGCAGAAACTGCGAATAAGCTTTTGGTTTGCGAGTAAGCATTTGATTTGCGAATAAGCTTTTTGTTTGCGAGTAAGCTTTTGGTTGCGAATAAGGTTGCGAATAAGCTTTTGGTTTGCGAGTAAGCATTTGATTTGCGAATAAGCTTTTTGTTTGCGAGTAAGCTTTTGGTTGCGAATAAGGTTGCGAATAAGCTTTTGGTTGCGAATAAGGAATTGAATTGCGAGTAAGGAAGTTGGATTGCGAGTAAGGAATTGGATTGCGAGTAAGAACACCAGGTCTTAAGGAAAACTCATACTCACTAAGAACAACCGTATCAACCAACGACGTTTCACAAATCAAACCTAGTCTACATCAACAACCTAAGTTCATCCTAAAGATCCTACAACAACTTTTCACGAATTTTCACTTTGCATCGAATCATCATGGCAACTCAACAAGATATTCATGCCGCCGGTGCTGAAAACCGACCTCCCATGCTTTCAAAGGGTGGTTATTCACAATGGTCTAGTAGAATGCTACGCTATCT
>LBNU01015469.1:18819-28939 GCA_014162995.1 Artemisia annua
TTATCTATATTTTTTGTATTTATCTTCTACTTGTGTTGTGGATAAATATAAAATGTTACCTAATAAGAAAATAATCTTTTTTTTTAAATATCTTATCTATATTTTTTGTATTTATCTTCTACTTGTGTTATGGATAAATATAAAATGTTACTTAATAAGAAAACAATCTTTTTTTTTTAAATAAAATTATTACTAAATAAGGTATGGTTCCAATTTTTTTGAAATGAAAAAAATTCCCAATAGGGGTTTTGTTTTATTATATAAATAAAAGATTATGAGTAAACTAAACTCGTACAAAACTAACTACAAACAAATTTTTAGAAAATGTTTATTAACCTTAATAATCAATTTTCTTATAAAAACTTTATCTTGCTTCATCAAACAGAAGCTACATAGTTTATTTTTATTTTTTGAAAATAAAACTACATCTTTAATTAAATAAGTATAATCATTATAATCATAAAATTTATTTAGTTTCATTTTAGTTTTTCATCCTAATAATCTAATTAAAATTCCAAGTCATTAGTAATCCAAGATATGCTAATTAATTTCAGTAGACATTCTTCCACCACGATTAATCAAAGTGCTTTAAACAAAAATATGATTCTTTGAGATAACATAATAAAATCCAAAATATGAAAAGACAAAATATATCATGTTTGAGTTGGGTGTGTTGTGTCACTGTGTCTTCCAGATAATTCCACCTGTCAAAACTCATTAATCAACTGCCCCAATCATTAGGCGAGCATTAGCGATTGAAGCATATCATTACTACTAATCTCATAACCATGGGCGAAGCTAGAGGGTTTCCGAGGGTTCATGAATGTTTGTCGCTTAATATAAATTTTCGTTAAGTATCTAAATTTTTTCTAAATAAACCTGTGGTCCCGAAATTTTGTGTCAAACAAATACATGCATGTCTTGTTTAGTTAGTCCACTAATATGTTAAAAGAAAATCATGTCCTTTAAATTTGTTTACCAGTTTTAATGAAATCGTATATTTTAGTTCCTTTTTATTTTTTTTAAACTTGTAAAAAGTTTGTGCGGCTAGTGACTTAAAGTCTTGAATCCGCTCCGATCATAGCCTTTTTAGAGTTCCGTTTAACGATACATTACTAAATCAAACAATGTTTTCAGAAAAAAGCAAAATGTATGGAGTTAGAGCATATCGTGTAGTATTTTTAGTAGTCGAGTACTGTTTATTGCAGACGTCGTATTGTAGTCACGCTATTTTTTTCTCCACAACTACCCGACGCCTATATATGTGTTCTCATCTTTATCAATGTCTTGTATACTCTATAATTACCATTAATAAGATTGATATTTTGATAAATCATATCCTACTCTAGGTTAAGTATATCCGATGATGAAATTGACTAGATATCAAACATCATATACAATTGATAAAATATAAATTACATAATCACTTATCAACACAAAATGCAACGAAAAAGACACTACACCATCATTTTGTGTTACATTTTCTATTTTTCTTATAAAAAAATTAGGAACTAATGAATTTCGTAAAGATGCTAATATGGATATTCTCAATGTACCAACACATAGCCATATCATTAGTGTTTTTTTCTTTTTCTTTTTGTAGTATAATTTTTCTCTTTAAGAGAATAACCAATGTCACATATAGTAAATAACAAGGTTTTCAAAATTGGAATCCCACTAAAGGTCATTTTTGTTTTTAAAGATTAAGCTCGTAAGATCAGATTAGGATCCTAAGATCCTATCCTACTATAATGTCGTTTTTCTAAGAGGCTTTGTAATATTATTTAAATTTATAAATTATTATATATCATAACTACAAAATAATATGAATGTTTCATGAAAACGTTGTCTTAAATTATGAATATAAAATGTTTAAGAAGATTAATACGTTGTTTTTTTAATTCTATAAAACATAGTCCATAAATTTGTAGTTTTTTAGTTTGCGGTTCGAGAAAAGTAAAATCGGATCGTATTAGATCTTAACATTTTACGGTCAAGATTAAGATCCTAAGATCCTACGCAGGATTCGGATCACTTTAGCTTTGTAGTATCAAAGCTACATTCATGTCAAGATTAAGATCCTAAGATCCTACGCAGGATTGTGAGATACTAAAAGTTAAAATCGAAATCTTAATAACCATGTTAAATAGCTTACCTATTTGAACTAAACCAAAACAATCTTTATAGTTAGACCATATTTCATGAAAGCTGAAGCTGAGTCTTGATTATTTTATTTTTTTATTTTATTTTATTATTTTGTTTTTCATGTTTGACAGGTTAGCTGAAGCTTAAATGACCGAACAAATAAATTTACAAATTCTAAAAATATTTATGTAATTCGTCTTACCAAAAGATTAAGCTGATCTTAAAAACTCTTTTTAGAGGAGCTTATCTTTTTTGAGCTAATGATTTTCTTATGGAAAAAGCTTTTGATTTTTAAAAGTTCTCACTAATTTTTAAGTTAAACATAACTAATTTTAGAAATTGGCTTGCATAAGCTCGATGTCAAGCACACCATATTTTTATCAAAGCTACATTCAAATGATAGTGACAAAAGAATGAGAATTCAAGGCCAAAAAAAAAAAAAAACATATGAGGACCATTTATATTACGATGCTAGCTATTTTTGGCACATGCTTTTTGTCTATCATAATTGATATTTGTGGTTATCAATAGGTGTAATTCATATCCAGTTCTTGTACGTGGTCCTAGTTCTAAATTTATTTGAGCAAGAAAATAAACATAAATTGTTGAAATAATCCTCCTATTTAATGAGTATGCATGTATGTACGGTAGCTTGCCAGTTTTTCTGAAAGCAGTATATTTACCTTCGGGTATGGTGTGTGACTATGTGTACATCTTACTTTCTCAAATCAAGGTCTGATGGGATTGCGTATTATTGTTGTTTTTGTCGTCGAATTCATTTGCATGGTAGAATTTATCTAGACGTTATGCAACGATGGAAATGTGTCTTATGTCAATCATATGAGGTTATTGTTTATAGACCCTTAACTTATCTTAGCTTCCATGTCATCATTTTGGTAGTCATATTAAAGCATAAAATAATAAGAATAATAGTTGTCAGCAACTTAGTTCTTAAACTCAAATGTTATCGTTTAGAAAAGTAATAATTGAATTGAAGTAACATAAAAGTCGATGGAAAAAGAGCCGTTACATAATTCACCGGGACCATGAAAATGACTAATATCCTTTTTGTTATTCATGGGCGGCACATGTAAATCATAATGCAAATTATTATGTATATATAGTTATCATGAAAAAAAAGAGTAATTAGCCACTAATTGATGGTAAAACATGCTTATTATTGTTTCATGATGGTTTAACTGTTGTGAGTGACTATATATAAGAGATTTGATGATAACTTGAAAGGAAAAAAAGGACTTCGTTGGTTGTTACGCGTTCACGTTACAAGAATAAGCAAAACATGCGAGGAAGGTAGTGGTGAGGACACAGTGTCCTCACTAAAAGTCCACTACACGACAAAAAAGCTCGGTTTAAAACTTTAACTTTGTCAAAGAACTAAGAAAATTTGATCAAAACTTTTGGCGGGTTGATTTTTTTTTCCTTTACTTGATTCATAGTTAGCGATTTTTTATATATCAGCGCCTGGTGTTTGCCGTCAAATAAAACGATTCAGTTTAGTTTACGGCATTATTTTATAAAAATTTCTTTAGTTTAAACCACATTTTTTTTTTAATTTTATTATTATTTTTTTTTAGTCTAAACCATTTTCAAGGTTAACGTGCTCTAAAGTTTAAGAAGAGAGTAGAGTTTAAACCTCGCTAAAGGAACATCTTAGAATAACCAGAAAAAAGTTTTTAAACGGATTGTAAAAATATCGGTTATGCCGCACACACTATAGTAGGAAAAAAAAATTCTCAGCTTTTCTGAATAATCTGAACAACATCGTTCTTCATTTACCTTTATTTATTTATTTATTTTATTATTATTTAAACCATTTCTAACATTGCTAATTTTAATTATGGTTTTGATATTGAACTTATAGAAATATTTCAACTATTCAATCACTATTATCAACTTCTCTCAACAAAGCTCATAAACAGAATCATCAGAATTAAAAATGAACGGATGTAAAAAAAAAAAAAAAAAAAAAAATTAAACCATAATATCATACATAAAATTTAAGACTCGGTGCATTTAGACAAAAACGAGACTTTTTAGAAAAATTACTACTATAAAGCAAAATTTCATCGGTGTCCCGTGACACCGCATGACCCCCTAGTTCCGTCCCTGCATTAGCAAGCTCAACGAAATTATAAAAGTATTAACTTAATTTTAATAACATATCTAAAACTTAAAAATATGTTAAGCTATCAATAATGTAGTCTTAATCATTGTTCTTTATTCCACACTACCTTCTTTAAATACCAACATTGTCAAGCCACTACAACACACCACACTTCACTCTCAACCCATTACCACTTTAAAACAACACTTAAAAAGCAGCCATGACTAAAGATGTTGAAGTAGCTGAGCACCATGGTGGCGAGTACACTTCCAAGGACTACCACGACCCGCCTCCAGCCCCCTTTTTCGACGCTGATGAACTCACTAAATGGTCTTTTTATCGTGCACTTATTGCTGAGTTTGTTGCTACTCTTCTTTTCCTATATGTCACAGTTTTGACTGTTATCGGATACAAAAGCCAGACTGATCCANTAATAACATATCTAAAACTTAAAAATATGTTAAGCCATCAATAATGTAGTCTTAATCATTGTTCTTTATTCCACACTACCTTCTTTAAATACCAACATTTTCAAGCCACTACAACACACCACACTTCACTCTCAACCCATTACCACTTTAAAACAACACTTAAAAAGCAGCCATGACTAAAGATGTTGAAGTAGCTGAGCACCATGGTGGCGAGTACACTTCCAAGGACTATCACGACCCGCCTCCAGCCCCTTTTTTCGACGCTGATGAACTCACTAAATGGTCATTTTATCGTGCACTTATTGCTGAGTTTGTTGCTACTCTTCTTTTCCTATATGTCACAGTTTTGACTGTTATCGGATACAAAAGCCAGACTGATCCAGACTTAAACCTTGATCAGTGTGGTGGTGTTGGTATCCTTGGTATTGCCTGGGCATTTGGTGGCATGATCTTTATCCTTGTTTACTGCACTGCTGGTATCTCTGGTAAGTACTGCAAATAAGTTCGGGTTGGGTAATGGGTCAAAACGAGTTTGGTTCAAAATGGGTTAGTTTTTAAATGGGTTGCACATATATCACGTAACTACATGTAAACTATATACGGGGCGGACCCAAAACTCTAAATCATCGGGTGCACAGTTTTTTTTACTAGTATAAGAAAAATAAAAATAAACTAAAAAGTACGATTTCATTAAAACTAGTAAGCAAATTAAGAATACATTTATTTGTGTGACACCAAATTTCGAGACCAAGTTCATTTTCAAGAAATTGAGATTTTTAACAAAAATTTACACCAGGCACAAACATCCATTGGGTTTCAGTGAACCCACGGAAACCCTCTAGATCCGCCCTTAACTGTATACTAGATGCCCAATGACATACTATTTGTTTTAAAAATTAGAGTGTAAAATTATCTGGTAGATAAAAACACGCAGTTTGATACAGAATGACACGTTTACCCTTTATATTTAAATTTTTGTTTGACAAGAGACTAAACAACTAACTAGTGATTGCTAAAATGTTTCAGGAGGACACATTAACCCGGCAGTGACATTCGGGCTCTTTGTGGCACGAAAAGTGTCATTGATCAGGGCTTTGGGTTACATGATAGCACAATGTTTGGGTGCAATCTGTGGTGTTGGTTTGGTTAAAGCTTTCCAAAGCTCATACTACAACCGATATGGTGGTGGTGCCAACACTTTGGCTGATGGTTACAACAAGGGTACCGGACTAGGCGCTGAGATTATCGGCACCTTTGTTCTTGTTTACACCGTCTTTTCGGCCACTGACCCCAAGAGGAGTGCCCGAGACTCCCATGTTCCTGTAAGCACACTATTAAAATGGCTTGATATATATATTTTTTTCTGAACGGCAACTATCTATCTCGCAGTATATATACCACAAATCAATCTCACATGTCCTAATCAGGACTTGAACCCACAACCATTTGGTTAGGGAGTTTCTCATACAACAAGGGGTACGATTGGGACACAAGCCCTTGGGTTAAATGGCTTAATATGAGTTATAACTTATAAGTACTTAATTGCTAACTAGCCTTAAACTAGAATATTATAAATCTTAACTAATATCTTTTTAATGAATATATGTAGGTATTGGCACCTCTACCCATAGGATTTGCCGTGTTCATGGTACACTTGGCCACCATTCCAATCACCGGAACCGGTATCAACCCAGCCAGAAGTTTTGGTGCTGCTGTTATCTTCAACGACGACAAGGCATGGGATGATCAAGTACGTAAATTTGTCCTAAATTTGTAAAAGTTAGCTTTTATTCCTAAAATATGTAAGAAATGGACACTAACAAATAGTACATCTTAATATGTGCAGTGGATATTCTGGGTTGGACCATTCATTGGAGCTTTTGCCGCGGCGCTATACCACCAATTTGTACTAAGAGCCGCCGCTATCAAGGCACTTGGTTCATTCAGAAGCAATGCTTAAGCTTAAGATGCACATCAATGGCTATATTTATTATGCCTTGTAGATATCTTTGGCAAATTTGAGTTTGATGTAATTGTAATTTCTTATCTTGGATTTGTTTTTCTATGTACATTGTAAGTGTGGTTTCTTTTCTTTATTTTTGGTTTTGAGATCAAAGTATTTCAAGATCAAAAGGTGTGATTTATTATGTAATTTAAGAGCTCATGTTCGTAAACTGAAATCGTTTAGTTCATCCTATACTAAAACCGTGTTTCTGAAATTTGTTCGTCAAGTCTCTCAAAGTAGGCATCGGAAAATGGTTTTATCGAGTACCTCACAAATATGAGTAAAATTTCCAACACTTTTTTTGGTATGTATCAAGTACTTTTTTCGCAAAATGTTGATAACCAGCAATGCTGGCTAGCTGTAATTGAGGTACCAACAATAAGTATACTGCAAAATTTGTAACATATGGAGTATAAGATAAGCTAGTTTAAATGATGAGTCAAGAAACCACAACTAAACATGTTAGGTATAAAAACATTTACAACAATAATAGTGATGATAAGAATCACTAGCTTTAAATAAACATTACTAGTAGATAAGAACCTCTTTTTTCTTGGTTTAATAAAGAAAAAACACAACCCGACAACCTACTTCAAAGTCTTTTTCACTTTATAAAAGAATTCATTCGATTTTCTAATGATGTTGTATATCCATTATCCTTTAAGCATATTCTTTAATTAAGTAGCTAGAACTCTCTTTATCTTGCATTTTGTTATTCTATTAACAAGATAAGGTTAAATAATCATTGCGGAACCAGGGTGGGTTCGGAGACACCTACAAACTTTTGCGACGTACTATTAAAAGAAAAAAATGCATATGAATAATTTTAGTTCTGGTTCTGTCACTGCAAATTATACTATTAACGGTTTAATTAGCATAAACATCAAATCACTCCATGTTATGTAAAATTTTTAAGTGACAATTATAAATGAATAAAAATGTCTATGTCTATCATGAGTATCTAATCTTTCGTGCCTCCTCATATTTGATTATTGCACTTCTTCTTTACTTTGTTTGTGGCCTACCATTTTCAAGCTTGTATTAGAGGGTGTTTGGGATTAAATATATGTAGCTTAAGCTTATAGCTTATAAGCACTATGAAATTAACGTATTCCAATGGGTTATTGCATCAATACACATGTAAATAAGCCATTAAGCACTTGGCACTCCAACCACTTTCAACCTACATGTCTTTAATAAAAGACGTAATAATTTTTTTTTATCTTTTATTTTTATACACTTATCGTTTTGGTTCCTTTTTGGCAAAATGAGTTTGTTTAGTGCGTTATGGCAAGGACAGAATGATGATGACGTTTAATTTTTATCTCTTATTACAATCTTTTTTTTTTTTGTAGACATCCTATGCACTTTTTTTTATAGCTTTAATGAATTTCTTTAACAAGGTGTATATAAATGCATGCATTACACATTAACATCGATAATAGATTTTAATGCAATAGTAAAACATTATAGATGGACTAGAAAGTTGCCATGTGTATTTAATTTTTTTTTTTTTTTTTTTTTTTTTTTTTTTTTTTTTTTTTTTTTTTCAAGGTTAAGGTAATCCTAACAATAATTCTAAGGCCCATTTATAAAGTTTATGCCAAAGATACCTCATTATTCGGGATTAGATTTGGATTATAGGATTTCATCCAGCAGCAAGACATGGGACTCGGAGTTGGAGATGAAGACGATCCACGGCAGCACGAGAGTCATCCATGAATTGGAGAAATCCTGGGCATAACACAAACAACCAGCAGCCAACAACAAGGGATTGGGCAAAGTTTGGCCCCTCCCTCGGTGACTTATTAGAAAAAAGAAAGCATAAAAAAGGATAAGCATGGTGGTGCCTCCCACGAGCGCTTGTTTTTGGATCATTTGGAGTCGCAAAGCCTTGACTCATTTCCCCGAATTTAGTTGTCCTTGGGAAAGTTTTTGGAGATCCGGGACAACCGAAGATTGAGGTATGTCCCCTCCAAAGTAGTGCATTCAATACGATGACCATTCACATTGAAATTTTGCCATTTTGGTTTGGAGAAAGTCAAAAGTTCCATTAAGGAAAAACTTGGGGCGATTTGGTAAAATGGCCAGACCAACGGGATTTTAGCTTTCTAGAAAATTATTTAATCTTGAGTTTAAAAAGCAAAACTTTGATCACTCGACATTAAAAACACGATTTTTGGATTTTTGGATCATGAATCCGTTTTTTGTTTTCTCCTTGTAAATTAAAGAATTTTCATTAAGCTTATCTCGGAGTTCATTCAACTCATTCATTGAAGTTTTTCGATGATACCGCGGTTTTTAAATCATAATTCACAGTTTTAAAGCCCAGTAGGCGCGATGCTTCTAGCTCAATCGGAAGATGATCATGCCTTTCCGTACACGAGCTTGTAAGGAGGTACAACCAATTTGGGTGTTTTTATAAGCTGTGCGGAAGGCCAGAGTGCATCATCTAACTTGTCCGACCCAAGAAGAACGATTCTCACCCACTGTTCTTCAAAATTGCCTTTTTTAAACCACGATTCGACACCTCGACTTGGACCACCTAGTTTGAGGATGATAAGCGGTACTAAGTCGATGGGGTAACACCATATTTTGACATAAACTTTTGAAAATCGGTCATTACAAAATTGAGTTCCACGGTCACTGATAATAGCTCGATGGTGTACCGAATATCTGGCAACAAACTTTTTAAAAATTTTACAACCACTCGGGCGTCGGTTTTGTTGGTAATGCTTTTGCTTCAACCATTTAGAAAAGATAATCGACTGCCACGAGGATGTATTTGTTTCCTTTTGAAGATGGAAATGGTCCCATGAAATCGATTTCCCCAAACGTCAAAGATTTCACAAATTGGGATGGAGTTTTGAGGCATCTCATTCCGCTGCGAATTATTTTCCTTGTCGTTGGGCACGCGTCACAAGACTTCACCAGGTCCTGTGCATCGCGGTAGATCCGAAGGCAGAAGAAACCGAGTCCAAAAACTTTTTTAGCAGTAAAATTTGGCACCATGATGTCCCCTGTGTGGTTCCCATGTGGCAATGCCATCAAAAATAGCTTCCGGCCCTCTGACTCCATTTATATACCACAAAATAGGATCTACAACATTTAATCTTGGCAACCTATAGATATATATTGGTCCCGCCACAAATATTTATATTGAGGACATGGACTAGAAATGATATAACAGCAGGTTCCTTCCCCAAAATAATTGTTTCCACATCTTTGAAAAAATTTCTTTTTGGCCTGGGTTTGCGGCACTGATTGTCCTATTTCTCTAAAATAATTATATTTCCACCCCAGCCTTTATTATTAGGTTAGTTTGCTATATAAATTCCGGCCAAACTCCAATTGGGAAATATTATTATGTAAATTTTCATCCTATATGTTGATTTTTACTAACTCCATATGTTG
>LBNU01015469.1:31161-41174 GCA_014162995.1 Artemisia annua
AAAAAAAAAAAAAAAAAAAAAAAAAAAAAAAAATGAGGCCCACACGAATTGACAAAAGTCACCCCACCTAAGTAGGAATAGATCTATGGGTGTTGAATGATAGATTAACTTCTAAAATTTGAACCAAACATTTAATAATGGATATGATTCTCATACTATCGTTACAAAACCCCAAACCAAACTGCACGGTAGTTTTGGCTGAATTAAAGTTTGACGTTCAAAAGTCAAATCAAAATAACTAATAAAAATCAACTATAATTGCTATCATATAAAGAGAAATTATTCAAGTTACTAGTTATAATGCCCGCGCACGCGCGGGGTTTTTTTTTTTTATTTTTTTATTTTTATTTTTTTAAATTTTTTGAAATAATTATTTAAAAATTTTAATCCTATTGTTAGTTGCATCTTATTTATATATTTTTTTATTTATCTTCTACTTGTGTTGTGGATAACTATAAAATGTTACCTAATAAGATTTTTCTTTTATAAATATCTTATCTATATTTGTATTTATCTTCTACTTGTGTTATGGATAAATATAAAATGTTACTTAATAAGAAAATATATTTTTTTTTAAATTAAATTATTACTAAATAAAGTATGGTTCCAATTTTTTTGAAATGGAAAATTACCCCGATAGGGTTTTGTTTTATTATATAAAAGATATATGTTTGGGCTTAGAAGTGGGCTTCAGTTGATCTAATAGCCATCAAGATATGGGCCCATACAATAATAGTTTTAGTCCAATAAGTTACAGATACGATGATACGAATTGAAAAGTTTTAGTCTAATAACCATCAAGATATGGGCCCATACAATATCGTTTTTAGTTGAAATCCGAAGTTCTTAAGCTAGCCAATAACTTTGAGCTTTGAGGTGTAACACTTAGCAAGCCGAGCTAGGAATTTGTTGTTACTTGTGCAGGGCATGTACCACTGTACAAAATTAGAAAAACTAAGAGAATATCGTGCCTTAACAACTATAAAACTAGATTTAGCTAATCAAATATGTCCATGCTCGAAAAACTAAGATCGGGTGTACTAGTAACACATATGAATATATGATGCGTTGTCCCCATCGAAGGATGTGACGTCATTATAACACCACCACAACAACACGTTGTCCCTCATTTTTGTTTAAATGTTCGTCTTGGCCAAGACTGACTTGTGATGTCGGTTGTTGGTGTGTTTGTCTGTGTGAGTATATTGTGAGGTATATTTGGATGGTGAGGTTGGTGTCTTATTATACATGTTTGATGGTGATGTTAATGATTGAGTAAAAAGCTGATATGTCACTAGTGGTGGTGTTGGCCACCACCATTACACCCAACGTTAATGTTCATCTACTTGACTACATTTACACCTCCAACATTAAACTTGTTCATGGTAGTGTGGGACATGGGAATATGTAAAAATGATCTTACATTCTATATCTTTTAATGGTCACATCGCACAAATCTTGTGACTCACTCATGCTTCTTGTGCATTTGTTTAATGGCACCCCCATAATTTCATATATCGATTTAATATATTCAAGAGTTATTACATATTCAGAATTAAATGATATCGTATAAGTAACAAGCGTTTTTTACTCTTGATATGTCAGAATGCCAGTATTAACTAATTAACGAAACAATGGTAAGAAATATACTTACAACCTAACCATAGAATCACGACTTTGATCGTTTGAATAGTAAGAAATTATAAGACATCTCACTCGGAGCAAGTAGGTGAAATACTTATTAGACGATAGATATGGCTCAAGTCCGATTATGGGTCTGGGTCTATTAAAGTTTATGCTATCTATTGTAATCCATAAATATTGATAGATAATGAAATAATATGTGGGGTTTTCATTATCTAACATGGTATCGAAGCGGGTTTAATCCTCAGACCTAAGTGGCAAATTACAAAAATAGCGATATTATAGGAAANGAAAGTGTATTCATATGCTTACATCCAAAACTACTTGTTCACCCGGACCCAAAACTCATTTCATCAACTAATTCTCAGTTTGCAACCTCATAATGGTTAGATGGGGACTGAACGAAGAAGCCATGAATTTAAGGTCCATCATGCTGTTTCCACCTTTGTAATAATGGTCAAGGCAAAGACAAGGCCAAAAGAGGGTGTCACACTTATTATTACAACACATATGCCATGAATACTTACCCTTTAGAATACTATTTGGCTCACACCTTTGCTGGCCCTTTAAGCTAAGCAAACCCCAGTTTGCTTTTCACTTTTCCTTCCTCTGGATAATTCAAATTAAATCATAATCATGCTAATTATACTAAGTATTCATCATTACTTAACAATGCACAAAACTTGTCTAAACAATTATCACACTTAATAATCTATCATTTTCTATCTATTTAGATAGTCCTACTCTCTAAGTACGTAGTAACCCTCCGGTTTAGAGATGACAGCTGAACGGAATTAAACAACAAAATACGAGAATAAGGCAACTAAGAGGGTAATTCCTTCTAGCCTATTTGGATTTTGCCTCGATATAGGGTATGAACAAGTACCATTTTACGCATATGCATATAATCTTCGTCTTAAGAATTGCCTAATTTATCTTTATAGATCAATCTATGGAGTTTTTATATGTTAACTTGTTTTTCGTACGTTAGTGTTCATAAATTTAGAAATGAATCGGAAGGTATATACAGACAAAATAGGGGGTACTGTCTACTTGTCGTCTCTACTATGTATGCAAATGTCTCTAGATACGTTGAGACACCACAATTGAGGGGTATGCAAGTAAAGTTATTACCTATAAAGTAAATGTACAACGAAAATAGCATCCTAATGGGAGTAACATTATAAGTTGACACGAGAAAGCAAGCTAAGGTAACACTGAAACAGAGCCACTTTGTTATCATGGATGAAGCATAAGAACTAGTCATCATTTTGCCCCCTTTTAAAGAGTTTAATGCTATCACAAAAATTGAGGGCAAAGCAACCACCAGTACACCATAAAGACCTCTATATATACTAGCATTTGAGTCACACTAAATACATAAAGAAACTTAGAATGACAAAAATGAATTTCCTACTTCTCTGTGTTAGTTTTCTAACTGTTATCTCGTTCACTACTACAAAAGCTCAAGATAGAGCTCCTCATGGGCTCGTTTATGAACACCCAATGGCGTTCTCACCTTCTGCCTACACTTTCTTCCACCCAAAAGCAAACCCGCCAAGCATTCAAGACCCGTGTAACGAGTCTAAGTGCTCACCGCTGCCTATGGCGGCTACAGTTGAATCAAGCTTAGCAGAGGAAAGCAGAGCTAAAAATGAGAAAAGTGAGAACAGAGTTGGAGCTGGAGGCGTTATGGGTGTGATATTTGGTTTTATATTTGTGGCTCTTCTAGCTATGGGTGCCTACTATGGGGTGATGAAGCATCGTAGGAACTCAAGGCGCGAAAATACAATTCTACCATCAGTTTGATGTGCTTAAGAACTGAGTTATGTAATTAGGTAGATTGTTTTTCTCCTGCTACTGTCCACTTCTTTTGTCACTTAAGACGAGATGTAACGTCTTTATTAGTATTAAGGCATGTAATTCTGTATGATATCGTATTTATGAAGTGATTCATCCTAAAAGCTGAAGTACTTTAGACTTAGAGAGTTAGAGAAATATAAGAGTAACAATGACATAAAAAGTAGTTAAGAAACTTAAAATTTAAAAGGGTTTTAAAGCATGACATACCAGCATCAAGATTTGCACAGCTGAAGAACATGACTGCAAAATGTAGATCTGTAGTTCAAGATACAATTTCATAACAAGAAATAAACCTACAACAGCCAACTTGATCTATCTTTGTTGTAGAGGTTAGCATGATTTCGCATGTTCATTCCTAAATTAACCTTCAACGACCCAATGAGGATAACATTGCCAAATTTTTATCCAAAAAATCTGCTGATTTTCATAGAACTATTTTCACCACTCCAAACTAAGAGATGTGCTTAGATTCGTTGTAGTTAAATTTCACAATCTGAAATTCACTACAAATAATCTACTCTGTAATATATTAAAATTCAACGGATACTTACTTGTTTCTAGTAGCTACAGTCCGATGTGCTAAAAATAATAAAACTAAGAAATTATGACTTTGCAGAGTCATTTCCGAATTACAGGTATATTCAGAAGGAATAGTCTTACAATAGAGAACAGCTTTGTCTTGCACATAAATGTTCAGTATATCACAATATCATAGCAAGGGTAAATTCGCATCAAAGACTCGACTCAAAATAGTCTTAATAAACTAAGAACTGATAAAGTGATGGCTGGTTATCAATGCCAAGGTCAAGGTTGCTTTCATTATGTGAACGAAGTCAAGAATTCATAGCATAATATAGCTCTTACAACATGAAGCAAAACATATTCATGCATTGGTTTTGCAATTGGTCTTGCATCTCTACCATCTTCTCGAGCCAAGCTCCTGGATTGCTGGTCCAAAAGCCCGATCAACTGCTTTGTTCCAATAATGTGCAATGTCGAACTGAGATTTCTTTCCAAGATTAGGCTCTTTCATCTGAAAAGTTCAATATAGAAGCTTGAAATCAGTTACCAAAAAATGTACCTTTCTGATGTATTGAATGCTACATTTTTCTACTTTCAAGTTAATAAAGTCTTAGCACAAACAGCAAGCATAAATTTATGACCCTAACTCTTAAACGATAAGCTCTAAGTACATTCCCTTCCCTAACAATGAAATACTTGTTATCAAATTTCGTTAATCACGGTCTTCAACCTTTTTTTCTTTAAATGCACCATGGTCTTCAACTGAATTGCTCAAACATCAATTAAATGTTATACCAGAAAAGCATATTCTACCGCATGAGATTCATTTGTAATTATGTATGAGCATTTAATTGATAGTAGCATGTAATTACTATGATAATTCTTATAGTAACATGTTACAGTATTACTTTCGACTAAAGTATATAACATTTAATAACATGTTACTAGCATTTAACCAATAGCTAATTCTGATAGTAAAATTGATAGTAACACTTTATTTAATGGATATTGATAGTAACAATTAAATGATAAGAAAAAATTAACGTTATTACTATCATATATAAAAGCGTATTATACTGAATGAGATTCATTTGTAATTCTTCCCCCACTATAAACAACCATATGATAGATAGTAATCAAACTGTCCGCACAATTCTAAACGGACTCGGTTGGAGCGATTCAAGCCAGCTATTTAACAATTACAATCGCACGTGACCTAAAGTAAAATTTTGATTCTTTAAGGACTAAGCTTCGCTTTAAGACACATTACTATTGCATCACCTGCTGCAGTTTGCTTATCCTCTATGCCTTTAGAAATACAAATCCTATAGGCAGTTCAGACTTCAGAAATACCAACGTTTGCTTAGTGATTAATATTGCCTAAATAAACATTTGCAGAATTGAAAACACGATACGCGAGCTTAAACGAACTTTGTTTTCAAACAGAAATTCAGATATAGTACATGAGTTTCAACCTTCACATGTTAAGTATCATAAGGGGGGAGGAGGGGGGGAGGGGGATTTCCATTTGCATCTTAAATTCCTCTAAATTTAGTGTTCGGTTGAGAAAGTGGAGGGATTTTAAATTTCATGAATGGGTAAAAGTGAAGAATTTAAACGCTCTTAGCATGGGAAGAATTTCAAGTTCCTTTGACACAGGATTTTAAGGATATATAAGACCAAATTGCCATTCCACCATCCATGTAGCTACTGTGTTTTTTCTTCCCAATTTGACAAATCCTATTCTCTCATCATAGAAAAATCAGTTGAACTTTACCTAACGGATATTTGCTACAGAGCCTAACTCAGATCACACATTCGAGTACAGCTTTGTGGCTTCAATTGTTAGTTATCATTTAGCAACTCTAGCATTTAACTACAATGCATGTATGAAACTGACAAGAAAATAATAACAGCCCATCAACAAATCTAAAGCCCAAAGTTACTATGTCTAATTTTTTCAGTTACCTCGTGAACTATCAAAAAATTACAGCTTATACAATACAACACACAGATTAAATATAATACTAACCTTTAAGTCAAAATGAAATAATAAGCAAAAAAATCAGAAGACTAAATTGTATAAACTACATACGTACTCTTTAATTTGTCGGTTTTAATCGCTCTACTCTTTTTTATACAATAATGTCATTAAAAAGATGGGGTTTTGTCATGCTTAAATCAAGATTACTAATTTCGAAATGCTTGCATAGGTATTTCACTGTTTTGGATCATAGATGAAAGCACATAAATAAACTACAATTTTAGTTCAATTTTTCACAAGGCAACTAACCACCTCGCAATACATTAAAATTATTTCTCATGATTTCCCCATTTGGGACATGAACCCAGAACCACTTGGTTGGGGAGCATCTCACGAATACCCTTTGGTAGGTAAACTACAATAAAATTATATTTATGCAAAATGTTGATACTGGTAACACTAACAGGCCACGCGCCTCGTCCAAAGTAAAATTTGTCGTTTTTTTTTTTTTTTTAACATGATTTTTGACCTTTTGGCCGACTAATCCACAGGGGCTTGAATCCACTGCCACACAGACTCAAACCAGGTAAAGCCCTCCCTTTTCAGGAGGTTGGCGTGGCCACTTAAGGTTGTTCGACTGACTCAATGTCAGGTGAGCTACACGTAAGGGTGGAAACAAGCCGAGCCAAGCCCGAACCTGCCAAAGCTTGAGCTCGGATCCTTTAAATCTATAAGCCTCTAGCTACGCCTGAAGGACGACCTCAAAGTTGTCTAGGGTAAACTTACGAAATAATCCTAAATTCCAATCTAAACCTATGCAACAATTATCCTAAATGTAAACCTATAAAAAAAATTATAAACCAAATCAAGGATTAAAAAAAAAAAAAAAAACACCAAATATATATTAAAAAAAACTATAAAACCTGAGACTTAGGTGGTTTAGGCTGGCTTTTGGCAATGGTGTCGTAAATGTCTTTACGTTGCTGGAAGACGATAAACCCGGTGAATGCAGTTCCTAGGGCAGCACCCAATACACGCTCCTGTAAAACAACAACAACAACAACAACAACAACCCTGATTTCTTAAGTTTATATATAATATATATGTAAAATAAATAAATAAATAAATAAATGTGTGAATTGAATCTGACCTGAGCTAGGATGCTGATCATGGCGAATTAATTATTTGTGAAATGAAGAATTGATTTTTTTTTTTTGGTTTTTGGGGATGAACAAAGTTATTTTCTTCTTATTTCAGTTAGACCCCTAATGTATGCACTTAATTCAATTTTTTGAACACCCCAATTTTACTTGGGCTTGAAAGACAATTGGCTTCCACAAATTGACACCAACAACTTTAGTCCAATAATGCTTTGATTTGGCGGTCTTTACACATGACACATCTATCTATATATACTAAAAAACTCATTTTCTTGAAAGTGAAAAAATTAAAAAGACTCCTATGAAAACTATAAACTTTTAATATTATTTTCATTTATAACCCATAACTCATGTATATTATTTTCATTCAGTTTAAATCGTGTTTAATCCCCAAATTCTTAAACTTTTATTATTTTTCGTTTATAACCAATAAACTTCTTTTTATCACTACAACTATATGCCGCTATAAAATCTCATTGCAATGCACGGGTACTCGTCTAGTATCAACAATCGTGACTCGATACATAAAATTGTACCGTGAATTTATTGATGATCATCTATGTTTGTTAGTTTACCAAAGAGTCATGTCAAGCGTTTTGTCCATATTTTTTCTAATTTCTTACAGTTAAAGTTCCTCTCTTCCCACTTTTCCCATATGAAAGCTGCATGCGCATAGGCATCCAACTAATCGTATAGTAAATTAGTAATGCTACAACTTTGTTAAGAGTTCATTATTGAAACTCTGTTTGTGTCAACAGACTTCAAAACAGCGGGACGGAGGGGGTTTTAGAGGGTGCCCATGAACCAGATGGACCATTAATTGTAATCGGATCCTTAGTTTGATGATAAGATCGGAGGTGAAAGAACAGAGAATGATACATATTGGTTGCATGTTTCTGACTGTCGTAGATATGTAAGTTGGTATGTTTATGATATGAACATAACGTTGGCTTTAGCGTTGTAATCGGATCTCTGTATATGGCAAAAGTGCTGCCTGCAACACCTTTATTTGCTGTGAGACTTTTGCAGCCAGCTTGGTCTTGTAGTCTGACTGGTTCACCGGTCCCATTCTTAAAACATTGACTAACAACATTAGATTAAACACCACTTGATATAATGATTATTGTTTCTCCAATGGTGAATGTGATGTACACATCTTTTTAAAGAATGATCCTCCAAAATGGTTTCATGGACCCAAAGGAATGCGTTTACTTTTTATTATCTAACTGAATAAAAATAATTCTGAATGTTTCTGGTTTACATGTAAATTGTAAACTAGTTGGGTGTGTTTTGAGAAAACCAAGTGGCCAGCTAGCTAGAGTATAAAAAATATTTGAAGACTTTCATGAGCTTATTTATCTAAAAGGTTCTCTTGTATTATTTGATTTTGTCACATAAACAGAATTTGTATTTATAAACGTTTTAATAAGCTATTTCAAAATCCCTAGAAAACTTTGTAAATTGTTTTCGTTTGAAATTTAAGAATGTAAATCTTCAACCTGCTAGTATGTCACTAGAAGTTAGAAGCAAGAAACTTAATAAAAAGGTCAGCGAGCACCTTATATATCATCCGATTAATATGATATCGATCAACAAGTGAATTTTATAATTGACCTACAGCTGTAGAAAAGTTCAAATTCTTATCATCACCTTAATAAAAGAAGATTAAGAATTGAAATGAATACTGTATAATGCAAATTGCAAAACAACTAATGTCAACTGTTGCAAGATGGCGTTATTATAATGTAATTTATTTAATTAATAAAATTCTAGATGTTACGGTTAAATTCCAGCAAATAATCTAAGAACCTCGACTATGGCATGATCTCAGGTCTATATATTGATATCATCATTATGTAGCTAATCACAATTACAATCATAATATCTTTATTTATAAGCAAAAAATCCCTTTTCTCGATCCCCTTAGTTAGCCGTATAGAACATAATGTCGGTATTGAAGGGTTCCCAACACCTGCGGCTATCCTTGAAAGAAGTAGAATTAGCTACCAAAAATTTCAGTGAGCCAATTGGAAAGGGTGGATATGGTATGGTGTACAAGGGAGAACTCCCTATATCTGGTAGACCAACCACGGTCGCTGTAAAGAGGTTAAATGAGACATCAGGGCAAGGGTTAAAGGAGTTTCTGACCGAGATTCAGTTGCTCTCTGATCAAAATCATAAGAACGTTGTCTCTCTTTTAGGTTACTGTGATGAGGGAAAGGAGAAGTCTCTCATCTATGAGTATGCGGCGAATGGAAGTTTAGATGTCCATATAAAGAATAGAGATACAAGTCTTAATTGGCGGAAAAGGCTAGAAATATGTCTTGATGCAGCCCGTGGATTAAACCACCTCCATAGCAATTCTAAAAACAAACAAACCATAATCCATAGGGATATTAAGAGCGCCAATATTTTACTTGATCAGAATTGGGTTGCTAAAATTGCGGATCTTGGATTATCAAAGTTAAATTTTGAAAGTTCAGAAGGAAGCAGTATTGTTTCTAATGCTTGTGGTACACCAGGTTACTGTGATCCAGGATATTATAATGGCATTCTGAAAAAAGAATGTGATGTTTATTCTTTCGGCATTGTACTATTTGAAGTTCTTTGTGGGAAGTTATGTTCACCGTATCCAAACAAAGACAGCGGCTTCTTCTTCTTGTCAGGCCCATCCGTTCAAAAGTACTACAAAGAAAATAAAATGAAGGAGATTATTGATCCGTGTTTAAAGGAACAGATGAGCTCATATTCTATCAGCAAATTTTCTGAAGTTGCATACAAATGCTTGTTGAAAGACGAAAGAAAAAGACCTTCTATGAATCGTGTTGTCAAAGAGCTTG
>LBNU01015469.1:41269-53653 GCA_014162995.1 Artemisia annua
TTTTTTTTTTTTTTTTTTTTTTTTTTTTTTTTTTTTTTTTTTTTTTTTTTTTTTTTTTTTTTTTTTTTTTTTTTTTTTTCATGTTCTTCAACCTAGCTCTTGATACCAGTTGCCGGTAATCAAAGACAAAACAAATAAACAAAATCGACAAACAAAGCAGAAGCTTTATTCAAATTACCAAACCAAATTCAAAGGTACTAAACACAAAATTGTAATTCAAAGGTAGCAAATTACAATTACAAAGGTACACAGAAACTAATGTCATTGATCCGTATTTATAAGAAATCAATAACTTAATTGCCAAATTCTTAAGTCTAAACCGACTCAAACTGCGAAACGTACTAAAAACTAAATAGCAGATTTACCGAACAACCCTCGGAGTTTAAGTCACTTTTCTTACGAAAGAGAGTGACCTTCTATGGGCCGTGTTGTGAAAGAGCTTGAAGAATTACTATTTATACTGGCATGGCCTACAAATTTTCTTCTTCTTATCGGTCTATATATACATATTTACACTTTATTCCTTAGTTACGTTCAAGTTACGTCATGTTATGGCATCAAATGTTAATATGATTTGTGTATGATGAGAAGGAAATTGAATTGGCATCATTAAATGAAAATGGAAGCTCCGGTTCAAATTCTCATGCCTTAGACCCCATAAGCGAATTGAGGTAACTCTTTTTATTTGTTCACAAAGTTACCATGATGTGTGTTTTTCTTAAGCATTTTCACATATGACAAAAGAGGTTTCAGTTTTTTACTATTATAAGATGGTTACCACAAATTTACAATTGTGATACTCACTTAAAATGAGAGTGCATATGAAGTAGCTTCAAAACATTTGTTAATTTTTATTTTGTTTTTCTTAAACATACAGATACGAAAAAGCTAAAAGAATTTTTCAACGATTTGATGTCGATAGAGATGGAGTGTTAAACGCAAAAGAACTATCTAAGTTTGTTGTTGTTACAAACCCACAAGTTAAATACACTGAATCGCAAATTTGCAACGAAACTGACAAGTTATTTGATTTATATGGTCATTTTACTAATGGTGAAAAGGGACTTACTTGTGATGGCATGTTACGAGCCTATGAGCATGGCGTTGATAACTTGAACACTCATTTTGAATTGCTTCGACTTGACATAATAAGTCCCTTTGATGACAAGGGAGATTCTTTCCGAACGACGGAGAGGTGAGTGTATTTTAGGTATGTAGTAATTTAGATGCACGCACATACAGGTTTACAAACATTGTGCGTGCGCATAACAGTGACATCATAAAGTCTTCGTTTGTTTTTCAACTTTTGGATGGATTTAGGTGGTTGACATATGAATTATGTTCTTCCACGGTCACGATCAACAAAGTTAAAAATTTCACACATTTATTAAAATATGTGCATCTATTCATTTCTACAAATATTGATGTGCAATTAATAAATATCTGAACTCTGTTCAAAAAATCATAGTATATATCTGAACAAACATACTTCATACTCCTTCCGTCCCAATTTATTTGTCCACTTTTGACTTTTGAAGTCTTTCATTCTCAACTTTGACCTTAAATTGTGTTGTTTGTGTTATATAATACTTGATGGAAGTTATACCCAATGAAAATACGTTTAAAACTCAATCAATTCATATATTTTGTATCAAGTATTACACAACACAAAAAAGAATATTTGAGGTCAAAGTTGTAAAAGAAAGACTTCAAAAGTCAAAAGTGGACAAATAAATTGGGACGGGGGAGTATATGTATACTACTATATAAAGCATTTAAGTTGTGGGTTTCACCAAAAATTAAGATAAGAAGCTCCAATTATGGAGTGACATGTGTCACTTCTCAACTAGAAAATCACCTTTATTTTCAAATTGAAATATCTTTTTATCTATTTATTTTTTTAATAATCTAATTTCACCATATTTTCTAAAATTTTGTGCTCTTTAATTCAACATCCATTTTGATACATTTTTATAAGTTTTTAGTTTTTGTATTTTTAATGAGTTATTTTGATATTTTACAACTTTAACCTTTATTTGAATCAATACAAACTTGATTCGTCAAAATTATAACTTTTGGGGGAGTGTTTGACGGGTAAACAATTGTTAGGGTCTTATGCGAGAATAATAATGTCATGGGAAAGTTACGAGAAACCCAAACAAACACATACAATAAACACATATACTTTCGGAGTGTTGTGTACCGAATTCACTAAGCGGGTACGGAATTATGGGAGAGTTGAATTAGCAATTCATTCATTATATTTCTATTATAACTAGATTTTTTTCGCCGCCGCTGTGCGCGGGCATCTAACTAGTTTTTGTTTATATGTCGTTTTCAACAAGCAGATATGAGAAAGTGAAAAGAATTCTGCAACGATTTGATAGGAACAAAGATGGGTGCTTGAATGAAGAAGAACTATTTCTGTTCCTAGCTATAGTTAAGAGTCCTCAAGATGTAGAGGAACATAAGGAAAATATTGACAACATTGTTTTTTTGTATGGCGAGGTTTTTGAAGGTGAAAAGGGTCTTAATTGCGATGGCTTGTTTAGGGTCTACGGCTATGGTATTGATAGCTTGGACGTCGATTTTGAGAAGCTTTGCCTTAACTTGAAACCCTTAGATGAAACTGAAACCACTCTGAGGTAAATCATACTTTTTTAAGTCCGTTAATGATATCAATTTTGTGATAATCTAAGTGTACATATATTTTGTGTTTAACCAAGCAGGTATGAGAAAGCAAGAAGAATTTTCCAACGATTTGACATCAATGGCGATGGTGGTCTTAACAGAGAAGAAGTAACTGAATTCCTTTTAACAATGTTGCCTGAATTAAGGACCAATGATGAGACAATTAGCCACCTAGTTGATTGTATGTTTGATTTTCTTAGCGAGTATACAGATGGTGAAAAGGGTATTACTTGTGATGGTTTGTTTCACAATTACGAGGATGGTATTGGTGGGCTCTTGGACAGTGATTTTGAGTTGCTTGGGCTTGACTTGAAACACTTGGATGATGGCCAAATTGCGTCAAGAAGAAGGGAGAGGTAAATTACAACATTAATAATTAGTTTGGCAATGCATGACTATCTAACCTCATCAATCGATCTAATCTTTTTAACATTTACTATGTGTAATATTAACTCGTGAGTCCCGTTGAATATTATTTACTCAATATCTAGACCATCACAACCACCATATATATAAGGGCAAATCGCACAAAAGTGTACCAAAACTTATACCCAATTTTAATTTAGGGTTTTTTTTTCTCTCTCTCTCTCTCTCTCTCTCTCTCTCTCTCTCTCTCTCTCTCTCTCTCTCTCTCTCTCTCTCTCTCTCTCTCTCTCTCTCTCTCTCTCTCTCTCTCTCTCTCTCTCTCTCTCTCTCTCTCTCTCTCTCTCTCTCTCTCTCTCTCTCTCTCTCTATTTAGTGTACCAAACTTTTTTTTAGTTGCAATGTTAGATGATTTATAGGTCACCAAGTTACCACCACCATACTTCATCTTCTCAGATCAAATTCCGGCAAACTTCCGACTAGTTTTTTTTTTTTTTTTTTTTTTTTTTTTTTAATCACATGTTTTCTTTTCACTTTTGGTGTTTATAAAGTTTTTGTTCACTCTAATTTGGATGTATAGTGAGCCATAGATCAATAACAGTAGACATCATGAATATATCATTTTTCATGTTTTTTCAATGATTTCATTACCCTTTAGTAAAAGTAGTGTCTTGTAGTAGATCTCCTACGAGGCTAGCATTATATGAATCTGTAATACATGCATGTATGTTAACACATAAGTCTTTTCACGGTATTTACTTAAGGTAAGTGGGTCATGGCTCGATTAAGGTAGTGCTTGTGGTGTAAGTTGTTAACACAGAAGAACGCAGCGAAGGGTCAGGTTCCACTATTTAACGGAGTAGGTTCATTCATTTTTATATTTATCTGAAAATTATCATTTAAGTTCGTTAATTTAAGAAGGTTTGTTAGATGTCTTGGATGTCCCGGTAGTGTTTGTGTTTATGAACAATAAAAGTGAAAAATGTGATTGGAAAAAAGCTAGCCGGAAGTTGGCCGGAATTTGGTTGGAGAAGATGAAGTATGGTGGTGGTGACCTAGTAACCTATAAATCGTCAACATTGCAACTAAACAAAAGTTGGATACACTAAATTGAGAAAAAAAAGTGGAATACCTGTACCTTAAATTGAAATTGGGTATAAGTTGGGTACACTTTTATGCAATTTGCCCTATATATAACTACAACGTTTGTAGGTTGCGGATCTACATTCTTAGTGATTCTTATAGCAACTTAAAACCACTTAACCACTTATCTGTTAATTTCCTTTTTGTTTAATTTCCTTTTTGTTTAATTGAACAGATATGAGAAAGTGAAAACAATTTTTCACCAATATGACCTCAACAGAGACGGTGGTCTTAACACATACGAACTAGTTATATTTTTTGGATTCAAACACCCTGACATTGTTGATTATCCTGAAGAGTTAATTGGCTACGTTGTCAAGGTTTCCCGTTGGTATGCTGAATATATTGATGGTGAAAAAGGACTAACTTGTGATGGCCTGTTACGGACCTATGACCATGGCATTGATAGCTTGGACGCTGATTTTGAGAGGTTGGGAATAGACACAACTTTAACCGAGAAAGAAGCTACTTCAAGAGCAAGGGATAGGTAAATTATCTTGCTATAATTTTGGAAAACCATATGATGTTATATAATAAAGGCCGCAGGCCCGACCCACTTGTTTAGGCCCGTTTGATAGTTAAGAAATATTGAAAATACGAATATATTAATCAGATTCAACTATAACTAACACATTACGATACATTAAATAGAAAAAGACACAAACGAAATTCTAACTATTAAACGAGCCTAAATAAGTGGGTCAGGCCTATAGGCCTTTATTATTTAACATCCCCTCTCAAACTCGCAATGCTGCAGTGATAAATATTGAGAGTTTATCAAACATAAAATAAATTAAAACTAGAAAACAAACAAAAAAAGCGGAGTGCCCTCGAGTGCAAACTCGGTGCTAGACGGAATCTCGATACGATGCAATTCAAATTGTAAAAAGGTGACAAAAATCAAGTCTGAAACAGACAGTTGCAAAACCAAAATCAAAACAGAAAAACATAATTACGGAGATGAACGAGAGTAGATTCAGACAGACAGATGCAGACATAACAGATGAACAACAGATTCAGGCAGACAAAGCAGATTCAGGCATACAAAGCAGATTCAAACAGATAAATGCAGACAGAGCAAATTCAAGCAGACAGATGCAGACAAAGCAGATTCACACATGTGCGAAACTAGAGCAAGTTGTTAATGTGGAGATGCAATACATAACTACTCAAGACTTATTCATATTATTTAAGATTATTGCATCACATAACCATAACCAATAATCCATTATAATAATAATAATAAAAAAAAAAAAAAAAAAAAAAAAAAAAAAAAAAGATACCGATACTAAAACAAAAACAATTAAACCCTCCTCATTTAATAAACCAACTGACCGTCCAATCTTCAACCATTCAAAACATACAAACAAAATTTAATAATCAAAGATTTTATTCAATCGAAGAGATCAGCAGCAGAACTTTGATGAATTCTTAAACCATATCCAATTAATTCCAATGTTTTCTAATTTCTACTATAAACTCATGACCTAATAAAATGTTGACGGCAAACTGTCAGATCCAAGCGAGTAAATAGTTTCAAACAAACGAACCTTATTAACTTTTTTTTATGGTCGATGACAGCAAGGTAACGCAACGAATGCTGCTTACTTCAAACGAACATACATATATTTTTTTTCTTTTCTATAGGCGACGGCAAGGAGTAACGATGATCGAACAAATTCACTGCTCTGATACAATGGAGAAATCAAAGGGAATACTAAAAATATATTAATCAGATTCAACTATAACTAACACATTACAATACTTTAAATAAAAAAGACACAAACAAATCAGTAACTATTAAACGGGCGTAAGCAAGTGGGTCGGGCCTATAGCGCCTTTTTGATCTAACAAAAGTATTGTACAAACATGCATATAGGTGAAAATCTATACTTATGCTCGTCTACACAACTACAACAAGAATATCGCTATTGAGGTTCTAGTTCTTTTAAAGTAGGTTAATGCCACTTAATTATGTTAATACAAATTTATTTATTGAACCAAACAGGTCTGAGAAAGTAAGAAAAATATTTAAGCGATTTGATTTCGACGGAGATGGTGTTCTTAACAGAGAAGAGACGACTTCCTATATTGTTGCATTAAGCCCTGGACTTGATGACCATATGCATGCCATTCTTGCTGACCCGATGTTGCAATTATATGGTGATCAGTCCATTGATGGCGTAACGGGTCTATATTTTGATGGCTTGCTAAAGATGTATGATAGTGGTGCGGATCACTTGGATGATGACTTCAAGCTGCTTAATCTACGTTGACAATCATGAAGCTGCTTTATTTGACCTGATATATTGATTCGATCACTTTAAGCATATTGGAAATAATGATATAAATAAGAGATAACTCTTAAAATGTATGAAACTTGTCATATTTTTTTACTCAACTTTTAATTTTTCTATTATACTAGTTATAATCCCCGCGCACGCGTGGAGTTTTTTCTAATTTTTTGAATAATGTATTTTATTTATTAGAAAACAAATAATTTAATCTTTGTTTTATTTTATTTATGCTTTTTAATTTTGTATTATACGATGAAGAGAGCTGAAGAGAGCTTGCCCAAAGACCCCCTTAGTATCATGACACTCAATATGTATGTAACATGTTCATCTATGACAATCAGGAATAGGAACAAAAAAGGGAATGCAAGCAACAACCTCATTGATATTAACTTAGCTAAGTCAGAAACAAAGAACCTCTGTTGCGTAGATAAGTTTTTTTTAGTTCTTTAAGAAACGCTTTGAACCGTGTTTATTGTTGTAAGCGGATGATAAGCAAAAGTTGGATACCTTAACAGAAAAACATACATTTGATTTATCAAATCGGGGGATGTTGAATTTCGTCGTTTTTTTATGTGTGTGTGTGGGTGTCGTGTGTTTTTTGTGTGGATGTTTGTGGAATTCCGATTGAAAATCTGGTGCGCGACTGGTGGCGGCGGCAGGCGTTTGAAGGAATGCTAGGTTTGGAAGAGATGCGGAGAAACAGAGTTGTTGTTGTTTTTNTGTGTATTTTTATTGAGAAAATGTTTAATCGCTCAACTTTAAAGTTCTATGCATACAATTAGCTTGACGACAACGCCTTGGAAGGTTAAGTCGATTTCTAATGTTCTTATTTAAAAATTAATAGAAAACATACTTGTAATGTTGCAAGTTAGTTGAAACTTGCGTGTCGAAGCATTAGAAACAGAAATATCAATATTTGGACCATAAATGATTGAGGGGCCTAAATATGTGCCTATTAATAAATCCCGCCTTCAATGTTAACAACACAGAAACCACTAAACTTTCAATTTTATGTTCTAAAAAAGCCCAAGTCCATGTGCTTACAATCTTACTCATACAAATATTAAAGGAAAAAAATACATACCAATACCTTTCCATGCACACTTTTTTCTGGTTTCTCTCTTCTGAATGAGTATACCACTGTTTGCGCCAATCGATAGGCAGCAGGTTGCTACCAAGCTCAAATTGTGATCTTCGATTCTTAGCCCTATATATCATCATTGCAATTAATAAGAAACAAAAAAACTATTAATAATATTAAATTACAAATTTCTTACTCAAATATTAACAAAACAAAAGAACCCTTTTATTTCGTTCAGAACTGATACACACACATAAAGACAGGGTAAGCTGTCAACTATGGCAGTGTAACACCAACAACAAACAATTCAACAAAGATATTACTTTATCCCTTTACCCTTCCATCTGTGATTTTATTTGTGTTGGCCGGTGTAGTATTAATGGTCAAAACAAGACCAAAAAAAAAAAAAAAAAAAAAAATACTAAAAAATTGTTATAGTTGCATTCATAGCGTAAAGAAAAAACATGCTTCACATTAACCACTATCTTATTAATCTAGTTCCAGCTTCAAATTGCTTTATCTTTATGTACACACCCGTCACCAGAACCAGCCTAGATGCTCTAGTTGCGTTTTCGGCCTCCCCTTTTGGAGTTCTTTTTAGGACTTGACGGATTTAATTGGACTGGCAGAAGCGTGCCCCCTTTATATCATCTGTACTTAGCTAGTGTTTTTTGAGCTTCCATATATATATATATATACTTACTCCCTAATCTGCAATTCGGAATGAAAAACCTCTGCAATTCGGAATGAAGAACATGTGCGTGTTGTTTTTTGAGCTTCCATCTTGAAGAACATTGACGCAGCCTAATAATTAATTTTTCTATTATATTGATCATAGTGCCTCATAACTGCTATCATATATATTGTTACGATCTGGAGTTAACATGTCATCTGTTAATTAAATAAGACCCTCAAATACCTTTCTGGCCGTATAAGACGCTCCAAGTTGTTCTCCAATCGTACCCTTTGTGAACCAAGTTATTATAATCTCGACATTACTTTTTCTAGAAACTCGAAGGACCAATATTGTAGATTAGAAAGTTTGTAACTTCCACTTTCCTGGAAACATAGCGAATGGTTGTGTCCATTCATGGCACCCATTCGATTAGGCAGAAGAAGGAAGGGACGCACCCTTTCTTGGTGAACAGTCGCGATGGTTCGTTGTAACCATTCGTATAGTATAAATACTTGTAAACATGTAACATTACAATAGTTGGAAGAAGAAATATAAGTTATCTTAGTATATTGTTTGCAAATCAAATTCGTCTCACATACAAACCAAACGATCCATACACAAGCACAAACACACGACAGAAATTTTTGGGACAACATTTGGCATCAAGAGCCTTGTTTGTACCAACGCTTGTTACACCAGAAACATCAAACCCACGCAGAACCTTGGTAACGAGACACATAAACCAGAAAACTCAAAACGTTGTATCGAAAGGAAACAGAAACTCTATACCGAGAGTTTGAAACCAGAAAACCAAAAACAAAACAAAAAAACTCAAGCTAGTTTTTTCAGAAACGAAGCAACACCCTTTGAACCTTGTTAACGATAGTATAGGGGTTGCGTAGATAACTTAGGACACAAGAAAAAACGTATACATTTCTTAGTGTCGTATTTTTGCAAACAAGGAAGCACCAAACGAAGTGGTGCTCGTTCTCTCTTTGTGAACAAGCGTACGCAGCAACAAACAAAGAGAAAGAACTTAGTGTAGGAACTTCTTGTTAACATAACAAGGACGTACTTGTTCGTTTTCTACTACAACGAAACAAGGAAAGAGAAAAAGAAGTCAACTAGAGGAATTGTATCAATACCGTGATACACAAGAAAAAGAAGCGCATAAATTTGAAAGAAGCGTTGCTTGGAAGAAAGAAAAGGATACCGGTATAACAAAAACGTTTAGTACGTTGGCAATACAAGGAGCAACAACAACAGAAACTTGAAACAAATAGCGAATTGATCACTCGCTTGTAGAAAGAAATACCGACAAGGTATTGGAGATTTTTGATATACGGTGTGGACAAAAGAACGAGAAGTATTGGAACAACGTATCGTAGGAGACAAGCAATAGCGGAACGACAAACAAATCTATTTTGTTTAGACGTTGGAACAAAATACCGAAAGGTATTTAGGAAGAAAAGAAGGCAGTTTGTTTCGGTAAAAATAATACCGAGACATATTTTTTTTGCAAGGGACTTGGAACAAAACAACGACAACAAATTAAGGTTGATCGTGGCCAAAATCACTTAGGGTGAAATTTGGAGGATTGTCGAGACATAACAAGGGTCTAGGGCACGTAGTAGAAACCAAGTCAAGGAAACAAAGGAAGGAACAACGTGATATTTGGAGACGAGGAAGAGAAACGTACGTGGTTGATACTACTCATAGTATTAACACACAAGTGGGAACGCATAACATACGAGGTCACAAAAATTCATTATTTGGATTTCACTTATACGCTTATAGTATAGATACTTATTTCATACTATTAGGAAATCCCTTGAACTATATTGATCCCATATTACTAGGATTCCCGGAAAACTATTTCTGTTCCCGTAGGAGTAAGATATACCATATTGGTTAGAATTCCCATACGAATTAGAAAGTGAAGATTATAAACACATTCAAGATGTCCGGTGACGATACGGATACCAATAACACCAATATAGTGAAACCCGTAACACCTATTGCTCAATATCAATGCCCTAAACTTAAAACCACAAATTACACCGTTTGGGCAATACAAATTAGAGTTATATTAGAGGCACATGGTTTATGGGAGACTATAGTGTTGGAAAAATGGTTTTGCAAAATGAGTTTTTGCAAAGTTTGGACAAAATTTAATATATGTATATGTTATATATATTAGTGTTTGTTGGGGGCGTTATGTTCTCCTCCAAGAGAGCTTCGCAACGAGCTAAAGTATGTCCAAAATAGAGTTAAGATGAATGAGAAATCGTGTCTAAAAATTGGACACTTGAAACACAAGATTTGGAAACAAAAACACATCCCACATCGCCTAGTGAAGGAAGTGGAGACTAGTTTATAAGGATATCCTTGTACTAGCTTTCAAATTTCTTTAGGTGGGCTATGCTCCCACTCCTACGTGCGCGCGCGCAGGGGGGGGGGGTGCAGAAAATGGGATTTCTGGGCCAAGATGGGTTCGAAGCTTCTGAACTCATGCGAGCCCGCGCGACCTGCGGACACGAATGCAGCTCCGAAGCCTCGCATACGTGCGTATCTTTTTGCTGCAGGTCTCGTTTCCAGTTTCCAGAATTGTGTTTCCATTTATTTATAGAAACGATTTAAACTTTGTCAACAAGTTTTATAAATTCTGTTTTAAATAAATGGAAGATATTGAAATCGGTTTTAGAAGGAAACAGATTTGCAAATCGTTTTAATTTTTAGCATGTATTCTGTCTTGGTCACCAAGACTTGTGAGGGCTATAAATTAAACCCATTCTCATTCAGTTGAAGATAGAAAAACGCAGCTCCATTACCAGCCGTATTCCAGCAGTTACTTTCGATCAGAAACACGCAAGCTTTCCGTGATCTTTCAGGCAAGTAAGTCAAGTCCGGCTGTACAACAGCTGCGTACGTTGTACCCTGGAAAACAGACGACGAATCTGTTTTAAGGGAATCGTGTTTACACGAGCCTCGTGCCTTTACTGCTTCCGTTTAATTTACGTTAAATAGTGTCTGTCTTCTGCTTCTACTCCTTGCTGTCTGTTTTTAATATTCTGTTATTTATTTATTTATTTATTTATTTTCTGTTATTTAATTATTGTAATCTGATTTCATTAATAAAAGTGTACACCATTTCCCACAGTCTTAAAACAGATTCGGTTTAACCGAATTAAACACTTTGATAAAATCGGATTAATTATTAACAGATTTTATAAACTGTTTTCTGTCGAAACCTTGTTGAGTTTCTTTGGAAATCAGTTTTAATTAAAACATATTTTAATTGACANATTAACAGATTTTATAAACTGTTTTATGTCGAAACCTTGTTGAGTTTCTTTGGAAATCATTTTTAATTAAAACAGATTTTAATTTACAGATTTGGATTACAGATCTATAACGTTTTTTTTAGCAGTTGTTATTATCAGTTTATATTGAAACCAAGATAGAGTTTCTATTAACTGATTTATCGAAACCAAGATAGAGTTTCGTTGATACCGATTTGCAACAGTTTGTTTAACTGTTTGTGTTTGAATTTTCAGGATGACAAACACTACCCCTCCTATGACTACTGCTGTGAACATGTCTGGTTCGCCAGTTACCAATGCAGTTGTTAATCATGCTGAGAAACCAGAGAAATTCAATGGGCAGAATTTTAAGATGTGGCAACAGAAGATGTTCTTCTATCTCACTACTTTGAACCTTGCGCGGTTCTTAAAAGAGAATCCACCTCAAGTGGAAGCTCCTGCTGAAGGTCAATCCTCTAATCAACAGGCTGTTCAAGCCTTGGAAGCATGGAAACATTCAAACTTTTTGTGTCACAACTATGTTCTGAATGGTTTGGTTGACTCTTTGTACAACGTGTACTGCAAGACCAAGACTGCCAAAGAATTATGGGAGTCATTGGAGCGCAAGTACAAAACTGAGGATGCTGGTACAAAGAAGTTCGTGGTAGCTCGTTTTTTGGATTACAAGATGGATGATTCAAAGAACGTGATGACTCAGGTTCAAGATCTGCAGATTTTGCTACACGACATTAATGCTGAAGGAATGACTTTGAGTGAAACTTTTCAAGTTGCTGCTATCATTGAAAAGTTACCTCCAAGCTGGGTAGAATT
>LBNU01015469.1:58151-88098 GCA_014162995.1 Artemisia annua
GGGGGCGCAATTCCTAAGAGCTCTTGCAGAATCAGGCTAGTATTCATGACTATAACGAATACGACTATGAGGACTTGACAAGGTCAGGGAGAGTCTTGTGTGAGTGTGTATTGTCGTCTACGTAAACAGATGTTGAGTTCAAGGACATCGCGTCTACTCAGATCTAGGAGACTAAGTGCATCTCACAAGGGAAGGTTCAAAGGGTCACACCTACTTATCCTATGCAGGACTTAACCGCAGAAATTTCGCTGAAACTTTTGCGAGTTTTCGACCGATCTCCATTCATGTGGGGGATTGTTGGAAAAATGGTTTTGCAAAATGAGTTTTTGCAAAGTTTGGACAAAATTTAATATATGTATATATTATATATATTAGTGTTTGTTGGGGGCGTTATGTTCTCCTCCAAGAGAGCTTCGCAACGAGCTAAAGTATGTCCAAAATAGAGCTAAGATGAATGAGAAATCGTGTCTCAAAATTGGACACTTGAAACACAAGATTTGGAAAAAAAAACACATCCCACATCGCCTAGTGAAGGAAGTGGAGACTAGTTTATAAGGATATCCTTGTACTAGCTTTCAAATTCCTTTAGGTGAGCTATGCTCCCACTCCTACGTGCGCGCGCGCAGGGGGGGGGGGTGCAGAAAATGGGATTTCTGGGCCAAGATGGGTTCGAAGCTTCTGAACTCATGCGAGCCCGCGCGACCTGCGGACACGAATGCAGCTCCGAAGCCTCGCATACGTGCATATCTTTTTGCTGCAGGTCTCGTTTCCAGTATCCAGAATTGTGTTTCCATTTATTTATAGAAACGATTTAAACTTTGTCAACAAGTTTTATAAAACCTGTTTTAAATAAATGGAAGATATTGAAATCAGTTTTAGAAGGAAACAGATTTGCAAATCGTTTTAATTTTTAGCATATATTCTGTCTTGGTCACCAAGACTTGTGAGGGCTATAAATTAAACCCATTCTCATTCAGTTGAAGATAGAAAAACGCAGCTCCATTACCAGCCGTATTCCAGCAGTTACTTTCGATCAGAAACACGCAAGCTTTCCGTGATCTTTCAGGCAAGTAAGTCAAGTCCGGCTGTACAACAGCTGCGTACGTTGTACCCTGGGAAACAGACGACGAATCTGTTTTAAGGGAATCGTGTTTACACGAGCCTCGTGCCTTTACTGCTTCCGTTTAATTTACGTTAAATAGTGTCTGTCTTCTGCTTCTACTCCTTGCTGTCTGTTTTTAATATTCTGTTATTTATTTATTTATTTATTTTCTGTTATTTAATTATTGTAATCTGATTTCATTAATAAAAGTGTACACCGTTTCCCACATATAGAACCTAAGGAAAACACACAATTAGATGATAAGAAGGATAAGGCAACAATAGCCCTCCTATATGAGGCATTGACTGAAGATGTGATATTACAAGTAGCAAGTTGTAAAACTGCAAAAGATTTATGGGAATCATTAAGGAAAAGACACGTTGGAGAAAATAGAGTGCAACAGGCACGATTACAATCATTGATGATTAGTTTTAATGCCCTTCAAATGAAGGAGGATGAAACGGTGGATGCATTTACGAGCAAACTAAACGGTTATGTCACGAATGAATCACTTTTAGTACGAAAACTATTAGACTCCACACCAGATAGATTCATTCAGATAGTAGCATCCATAGAACAAACAAGTGATCTAAACGATATCACCCTAGATGAGATCACTGGAAAACTTAAGGCATTCGAGGAAAGGATAAAACTCCGAAAGGGAGGACAAGTAGAAAGCCAGGATAATTTATTATTCGCACAAGGCGAACACTCTAGGAATAAGAAAAAGTTCAACAAGTATAGGGGTAGATCAAACTACTCACGAGGAAACTGGCAAAACAAAGGAAATAGAGATAACTCGAATGGAGAGAATTCAACCCACAATGATAAGCCCAATAAGAATAAAGGTGGGTGGAAGAAAAGGATTAAACGTTTCAATTGCGGGAAACATGGACATTTCAAAAAGGAATGTAGAAGTCCATCAACAACTCAGGAACAATCAAACCTTATCTTAGAAGACGATGAACCATCACTATTAATGACTACACATGAAGAAGTCATATTGAATGAAGGACAAATACAACCCGAAAAGTATGCTACAACAGATGCTAGCATATGGTACTTAGATAATGGTGCAAGCAACCATATGACCGGAATTAAGAATCATTTTAAGGACATTGACGAAAGCATCACTGGACGCGTTCGTTTTGGAGATGGATCGTATGTAGAGATAAAGGGTAGAGGTTCAATATTACTAGGATGTAGAAACAAGGAGCAAAAGATAATATCAGAAGTTTACTACATTCCAAACCTCAAGAGCAACATACTTAGTCTAGGACAACTTACTGAAATAGGCTGTAAAATCATCATGGATGGAAACAAGCTGACTTTGTATGATAAGAATAAGAGGTTGTTGATGAAAGTAGAACGATCTAAGAATCGACTTTACAGTATTAGACTACAAATAGAAGCACCTATATGTCTCTTAGCAAACGTGGATAACCAAGCATGGTTATGGCACGCTAGATTAGGTCATTTGAACTTTGACGACATCAACAAGATGACAAGAAAAGACCTAGTAGAAGGAATACCAAGAATAAATCATGCAGGACAAATTTGTGATGCATGTTTATTAGGAAAACACAGCAGAACACCATTTCCGAATCAAGCTAAATTCAGATCCAAAAACCCATTGGACTTAGTTTATGGAGATCTCTGTGGTCCCATAAGTCCAGCAACACATTCAGGAAAGAAGCTCATCTTCTTATTAGTAGATGACTGTACACGTTTCATGTGGGCTTACTTTCTAACATCGAAAGATCAAGCATTCAACACATTTAAGGAATTTAGACAGAAGATTGAAATGGAGTTAAGGTTGAAAATTAGGATGCTAAGAACAGATAGAGGAGGTGAATTTACATCAAATGAATTCACCAAGTACTGTAAGGATAATGGAATAGCACGACAGTTAACAGCACCATACTCACCGCAACAGAATGGAGTAGTTGAACGAAAGAATAGGACGGTGTTATCAACTACTAGGAGTATGATGAAAGCCATGAAGTTACCCTTAACTTTTTGGGCGGAAGCAGTCAAGCACGCCATTTATATACTGAATAGGGTACCTACACGAGCACTGGAAGATAAAACACCGTATGAAGCACTCTACAACAGAAAACCAAATCTGGAAAACCTAAGAATATTCGGATGCACAGCTTATGCTAAAATAACAATCCCTCACTTGAAGAAGTTGGATGACAGAAGCATACCGATGGTTTATTTAGGAGTAGAGGAAGGATCAAAAGCATATAGGCTATATGATCCAGTAGGAAAGAAGAAACATGTTAGTAGGGACGTAAAGTTTATGGAAACGAAACCGTGGGATTGGGATAAGAGTGAAGAGGATACAAGTACACAAGACTCATTTTGGGCTAGTTTTGTGGTAGATGGAGTTGACAATGAAATTCCTACACAAGTCAACTTAGAAAACAATGAGAACCCGTATCCAATACCGGATCCATTACCAGATCCGACGTCAGAACCAGATTCACCAGTCACACCACCAACATACAATTACGAACCTAACTCAGAAGACGAAATAGAAGCTACTACTATTAGCTCATCAGGAAACTCACGACATAGATATGATCATAGTCCAATACGAGGACTGAAAGACTTAGCAGAAATTTATGCAACTGCACAACCAGTAGAAGCACCTAGCTTATTCTTCACTGAAGAAGAACCTCGTAACTACAAGGAAGCATCAATGGATAAGAAATGGATTGAGGCCATGGAGATTGAATTAGATTCCATCAACAAGAACAACACATGGACCTTAACAACATTGCCTCCAAATCAGAAGGCAATAGGACTCAAATGGGTTTACAAAACCAAGAGAGATGCACAAGGAAAGATCATTAAGTATAAAGCAAGATTAGTAGCAAAAGGTTATGTACAAGAACAAGGAATAGACTTTGATGAGGTATTTGCACCAGTTGCTAGGATAGAAACAGTTCGATTAATATTAGCACTAGCAGCATACCATGGATGGCAAGTACACCACTTAGATGTAAAATCAGCATTTTTACATGGAGAACTGAAGGAAGAAGTCTATGTTACACAACCTGAAGGTTTCATTCAACAAGGAAACCTTGGAAAAGTCTACAAGCTAACTAAAGCTTTGTATGGCTTAAGACAAGCACCAAGAGCTTGGAATGTGAAGCTTGACCAAACCTTGAAGTCACTAGACTTTAAGAAATGTAATCTCGAACAAGCAGTTTACACAAAGAGAAGCAAGACTTCTACACTGATAGTTGGAGTATATGTAGATGATTTAATCATCACGGGAACTCCAAAGAAGGAAATAGACTTGTTCAAATCCCAAATGGAAGATAAATTTGAAATGAGCGACTTAGGATTGCTAGCATATTACCTTGGGATAGAAGTTACACAGACAGGAGGAGAGATTACAATCAAGCAAACCGGATACATTAACAAGATCCTAAAAGAGACAAATATGACGGACAGCAATGATACCAAGATACCATTGGATCCCGGCACTAAGTTGGTCAAGGCGGAAGATGGAAACCCAGTTGACGCAACTTATTACCGTAGCTTAATTGGAAGTCTCAGATATTTACTACATACAAGACCGGATCTTAGTTACTCAGTCGGACTACTCAGCAGATTTATGCAAGAGCCAAAGGATCATCATCTGAAGGCAGTGAAACAAGTAATCCGATACATCAAAGGAACGAAAGAACATGGAATAATATACAAGAAGGAAGGCGGCTGCAAGATAACAGGTTATAGTGACAGTAGTTATGGAATCAATACCGATCAAGGAAAAGGAACTACTGGAGTCGTATTTTACTTTGGAGAGTCACCTATCACTTGGTGTACTCAGAAGCAACCAACAGTGGCGCTCTCATCATGTGAATCAGAATTCATGGCGGCTACTGCAGCAGCATGTCAAGCCTTATGGTTAAAACGTTTACTTAGTGAATTAACTGGATTGGAAGAAAAAAGGATAACGCTTAGAGTTGACAACGTATCAGCAATAGCACTCGTGAAGAACCCAGTATTTCATGGAAGGAGTAAACATATAGACATTCGCTATCATTTCATTCGGGAATGCGTAGAGAATGGTCATATAAATGTGGAACACGTTAGCGGAGAACTACAAAGAGCAGATATATTAACGAAAGCTTTACCAAGACTCAAGTTTACAACTATGAGACAAATGCTCGGAGTTCAAGACCTTGGAGAAAGCAATGATCAAGATTAAGGAGGAGAATGTGAACCAAGTTATTATAATCTCGACATTACTTTTTCTAGAAACTCGAAGGACCAATATTGTAGATTAGAAAGTTTGTAACTTCCACTTTCCTGGAAACATAGCGAATGGTTGTGTCCATTCATGGCACCCATTCGATTAGGCAGAAGAAGGAAGGGACGCACCCTTTCTTGGTGAACAGTCGCGATGGTTCGTTGTAACCATTCGTATAGTATAAATACTTGTAAACATGTAACATTACAATAGTTGGAAGAATTAATATAAGTTATCTTAGTATATTGTTTGCAAATCAAATTCGACTCACATACAAACCAAACGATCCATACACAAGCACAAACACACGACAGAAACTTTTGGGACAACATTTGGCATCAAGAGCCTTGTTTGTACCGACGCTTGTTACACCAGAAACATCAAACCCACGCAGAACCTTGGTAACGAGACACATAAACCAGAAAACTCAAAACTTTGTATCGAAAGGAAACAGAAACTCTATACCGAGAGTTTGAAACCAGAAAACCAAAAACAAAACAAAAAAAACTCACGCTAGTTTTTTTTCAGAAACGAAGCAACACCCTTTGAACCTTGTTAACAATAGTATAGGGGTTGCGTAGATAACTTAGGACACAAGAAAAAACGTATACTTTTCTTAGTGTCGTATTTTTGCAAACAAGGAAGCACCAAACGAAGTGGTGCCCGTTCTCTCTTTGTGAACAAGCGTACGCAGCAACAAACAAAGAGAAAGAACTTAGTGTAGGAACTTCTTGTTAACATAGCAAGGACGTACTTGTTCGTTTTCTACTACAACGAAACAAGGAAAAAGAAAAGAAGTCGACTAGAGGAATTGTATCAATACCGTGATACACAAGAAAAAGAAGCGCAGAAATTTGAAAGAAGCATTGCTTGGAAGAAAGAAAAGGATACCGGTATAACAAAAACGTTTAGTACGTTGGCAATACAAGGAGCAACAACAACAGAAACTTGAAACAAATAGCGAATTGATCACTCGCTTGTAGAAAGAAATACCGACAAGGTATTGGAGATTGTTGATATACGGTGTGGACAAAAGAACGAGAAGTATTGGAACAACGTATCGTAGGAGACAAGCAATAGCGGAACAACAAACAAATTTATTTTGTTTAGACGTTGGAACAAAATACCGAAAGGTATTTAGGAAGAAAAGAAGGCAGTTTGTTTCGGTAAAAATAATACCGAGACATATTTTTTTTGCAAGGGACTTGGAACAAAACAACGACAACAAAATTAAGGTTGATCGTGGCCAAAATCACTTAGGGTGAAATTTGGAGGATTGCCAAGACATAACAAGGGTCTAGGGCACGTAGTAGGAACCAAGTTGAGAAGGAAAACAAAAGGAAGGAACAACGTGATATTTGGAGACGAGGAAGAGAAACGTACGTGGTTGATATTACTCATAATATTAACACACAAGTGGGAACACAAACGAGGTCACAAAATTCTCATTACTCGGAGTTATATTTTATATATTAGATAGTATAGATATTCATTTTATACTATTAGGAAATCCCGAGAACTATTTATTGATCCCGTATTACTAGGATTCCCGGAAAACTATTTCTGTTCCCGTAGTAGTAAGATATACCATATTGGTTAGAATTCCCATACGAATTAGGAAGTGAAGATTATAAACACATACAATATGTCTGGTGACGACGCGAATACCAATACTAACAATATAGTGAAACCCGTAACACCCATTGCTCAATATCAATGCCCTAAACTTAAAACCACAAATTACACCGTTTGGGCAATACAAATTAGAGTTATATTAGAGGCACATGGTTTATGGGAGACTATAGAACCTAAGGAAAATACACAATTAGATGATAAGAAGGATAAGGCAACAATAGCCCTCCTATATCAGGCATTGACTGAAGATGTGATATTACAAGTAGCAAGTTGTAAAACTGCAAAGGAATTATGGGAATCATTAAGAAAGAGACACGTTGGAGAAAGTAGAGTGCAACAGGCACGATTACAATCATTGATGATTAGTTTTAATGCCCTTCAAATGAAGGAGGATGAAACGGTGGATGCATTTACGAACAAATTAAATGGTTATGTCACAAAGGCAAAAGAATTAGGAAAAACCTTGGATGAATCACTTTTAGTACGAAAACTATTAGACTCCACACCCGATAGATTCATTCAGATAGTAGCATCCATAGAACAAACTAGTGATCTAAACGACATCACCCTAGATGAGATCACTGGAAAACTTAAGGCATTCGAGGAAAGGATAAAACTCCGAAAGGGAGGACAAGTAGAAAGCCAGGATAACTTATTATTCGCACAAGGCGAACATTCTAAGAATAAGAAACACTTCAACAAGTATAGGGGTAGATCAAACTACTCACGAGGAAACTGGCAAAACAAAGGAAATAGAGATAACTCGAATGGAGAGAATTCAACCCACAATGATAAGCCCAATAAGAATAAAGGTGGGTGGAAGAAAAGGATTAAATGTTTCAATTGCGGGAAACATGGACATTTCAAAAAGGAATGTAGAAGTCCATCAACAACTCAGGAACAATCAAACCTTATCTTAGAAGACGATGAACCATCACTATTAATGACTACACATGAAGAAGTCATATTGAATGAAGGACAAATACAACCCGGAAGGTATGCTACAACAGATGCTAGCATATGGTACTTAGATAATGGTGCAAGCAACCATATGACCGGAATTAAGAATCATTTTAAGGACATTGACGAAAGCATCACTGGACGCGTTCGTTTTGGAGATGGATCGTATGTAGAGATAAAGGGTAGAGGTTCAATATTACTAGGATGTAGAAACAAGGAGCAAAAGATAATATCAGAAGTTTACTACATTCCAAACCTCAAGAGCAACATACTTAGTCTAGGACAACTTACTGAAATAGGCTGTAAAATCATCATGGATGGAAACAAGCTGACTTTGTATGATAAGAATAAGAGGTTGTTGATGAAAGTAGAACGATCTAAGAATCGACTTTACAGTATTAGACTACAGATAGAAGCACCTATATGTCTCTTAGCAAACGTGGATAACCAAGCATGGTTATGGCACGCTAGATTAGGTCATTTGAACTTTGACGACATCAACAAGATGACAAGAAAAGACCTAGTAGAAGGAATACCAAGAATAAATCATGCAGGACAAATTTGTGATGCATGTTTATTAGGAAAACACAGCAGAACACCATTTCCGAATCAAGCTAAATTCAGATCCAAAAACCCATTGGACTTAGTTTATGGAGATCTTTGTGGTCCCATAAGTCCAGCAACACATTCTGGAAAGAAGCTCATCTTCTTATTAGTAGATGACTGTACACGTTTCATGTGGGCTTACTTTCTAACATCGAAAGATCAAGCATTCAACACATTTAAGGAATTTAGACAGAAGATTGAAATGGAGTTAAGATTGAAAATAAGGATGCTAAGAACAGATAGAGGAGGTGAATTTACATCAAATGAATTCACCAAATACTGTAAGGAGAATGGAATAGCAAGACAGTTAACAGCACCATACTCACCGCAACAGAATGGAGTAGTTGAAAGAAAGAATAGGACGGTGTTATCAACTACTAGGAGTATGATGAAAGCGATGAAGTTACCCTTAACTTTTTGGGCGGAAGCAGTCAAGCACGCCATTTATATACTGAATAGGGTACCTACACGAGCACTGGAAGATAAAACACCGTATGAAGCACTCTACAACAGAAAACCAAATCTGGAAAACCTAAGAATATTCGGATGCACAGCTTATGCTAAGATAACAATACCTCACTTGAAGAAGTTGGATGACAGAAGCATACCGATGGTTTATTTAGGAGTAGAGGAAGGATCAAAAGCATGTAGGCTATATGATCCAGTAGGAAAGAAGAAACATGTTAGTAGGGACGTAAAGTTTATGGAAACAAAACCGTGGGATTGGGATAAAAGTGAAGAGGATACAAGCACACAAGACACATTTTGGGCTAGTTTTGTGGTAGATGAAGTTGACAATGAAACTCCTACACAAGTCAACTTAGATAACAATGATAACCCGTATCCAATACCGGATCCAATACCAACTCAAATACAAGATCCAGATTCACCAATCACACCACCAACATATAATTACGACCCTAACTCTGAAGACGAAGTAGAAGCTACTATTAGCTCATTAGAGAGCTCACGTCAGAGATATGATCACAGTCCAGTACGAGGTCTAAAAGATTTAGCAGAAATTTATGAAACTGCACAACAAGTAGAAGCACCTAGCTTATTCTTCACAGAAGAAGAACCTCGTAACTACAAGGAAGCATCAAAGGATGAGAAATGGATTGAGGCCATGGAGATTGAATTGGATTCAATCAACAAGAACAACACATGGACCTTAACAACATTGCCTACAAATCAGAAGGCAATAGGACTCAAATGGGTTTACAAAACCAAGAGAGATGCACAAGGAAAGATCATTAAGTATAAAGCAAGATTAGTAGCAAAAGGTTATGTACAAGAACAAGGAATAGACTTTGATGAGGTATTTGCACCAGTTGCTAGGATAGAGACAGTTCGATTAATATTAGCACTAGCAGCATATCATGGATGGCAAGTACACCACTTAGATGTAAAATCAGCATTTTTACATGGAGAACTGAAGGAAGAAGTCTACGTTACACAACCTGAAGGTTTCATTCAACAAGGAAACCTTGGAAAAGTCTACAAGCTAACTAAAGCTTTGTATGGCTTAAGACAAGCACCAAGAGCTTGGAATGTGAAGCTTGACCAAACCTTGAAGTCACTAGACTTTAAGAAATGTAATCTCGAACAAGCAGTTTACACAAAGAGAAGCAAGACTTCTACACTGATAGTTGGAGTATATGTAGATGATTTAATCATCACGGGAACTCCAAAGAAGGAAATAGACTTGTTCAAATCCCAAATGGAAGATAAATTTGAAATGAGCGACTTAGGATTGCTAGCATATTACCTTGGGATAGAAGTTACACAGACAGGAGGAGAGATTACAATCAAGCAAACCGGATACATTAACAAGATCCTAAAAGAGACAAATATGACGGACAGCAATGATACCAAGATACCATTGGATCCCGGCACTAAGTTGGTCAAGGCGGAAGATGGAAACCCAGTTGACGCAACTTATTACCGTAGCTTAATTGGAAGTCTCAGATATTTACTACATACAAGACCGGATCTTAGTTACTCAGTCGGACTACTCAGCAGATTTATGCAAGAGCCAAAGGACCATCATCTGAAGGCAGTGAAACAAGTAATCCGATACATCAAAGGAACGAAGGAACATGGAATAATATACAAGAAGGAAGGCGGCTGCAAGATAACAGGTTATAGTGACAGTAGTTATGGAATCAATACCGATCAAGGAAAAGGAACTACTGGAGTCGTATTTTACTTTGGAGAGTCACCTATCACTTGGTGTACTCAGAAGCAACCAACAGTGGCGCTCTCATCATGTGAATCAGAATTCATGGCGGCTACTGCAGCAGCATGTCAAGCCTTATGGTTAAAACGTTTACTTAGTGAATTAACTGGATTGGAAGAAAAAAGGATAACGCTTAGAGTTGACAACGTATCAGCAATAGCACTCGTGAAGAACCCAGTATTTCATGGAAGGAGTAAACATATAGACATTCGCTATCATTTCATTCGGGAATGCGTAGAGAATGGTCATATAAATGTGGAACACGTTAGCGGAGAACTACAAAGAGCAGATATATTAACGAAAGCTTTACCAAGACTCAAGTTTACAACTATGAGACAAATGCTCGGAGTTCAAGACCTTGGAGAAAGCAATGATCAAGATTAAGGAGGAGAATGTGAACCAAGTTATTATAATCTCGACATTACTTTTTCTAGAAACTCGAAGGACCAATATTGTAGATTAGAAAGTTTGTAACTTCCACTTTCCTGGAAACATAGCGAATGGTTGTGTCCATTCATGGCACCCATTCGATTAGGCAGAAGAAGGAAGGGACGCACCCTTTCTTGGTGAACAGTCGCGATGGTTCGTTGTAACCATTCATATAGTATAAATACTTGTAAACATGTAACATTACAATAGTTGGAAGAAGAAATATAAGTTATCTTAGTATATTGTTTGCAAATCAAATTCGTCTCACATACAAACCAAACGATCCATACACAAGCACAAACACACGACAGAAACTTTTGGGACAACACCCTTATGGCAATGTGCCAAGATGTTTCTAGCTTCCTCTCCAAAAACGCATCTCCTGATAATATTATCTGCATAATATCTAAACAAGCAGGCTCGTCTAAAAAATAATGCTTAATATGAAAAGAATTTATTCTCTTGTTGATAATACCTTTCACAAGAGTTTTTGAAACAAGGTGATTAACAAAATCAACATACCATGGGTCATCTTTTTTTACCTGTTCCTGTAGAGGTTCGAGATGCTCGTCAGGAAATGTATACTTAACCTCTCCTTCATCTAACGCCTCCATAATCGGAGTCTCTAATCGTGACAAATGATCTGCAACAAAGTATCCATTCCTTTCTTGTCCTTGATCTCTATGTTGAATTCTTGAAGTAAAAGAAGCTAACGAATCGATCTTGGTTTCACATCTGTTTATTGAACAAATACTTTAAAGCAGAATGGTATTGTAAACAACAGTTTTGGCCAAGATTAAACTAGATTGAAATTTATCAAAAGCATAAACCACAACTAAACGTTCCTTCTCTGTAGTGGTGTAATGCTCTTGAGTTGTTGTTCCTGTTTACTTAGATATCAACTATGTATTAGTTAACAATAAGTAATATGACTACTAACAAGATACAATTACATATTCAACAGTTTAAGCACAATAGTTCTTTTTCAATGTTTAATTCTTTGTTGATGTATATCAAAGAATTATACCCAAGTGTTTGCTGCAAAAACACTCGTGATTGAATGACAATATAAGTGTTGTGATCTCCTCACTAAACTTAAATAGAAAACCAAAATTGAGTGTTTAAATAAACTATGCTAACCAATAGATATTGATAGTGCAAATATTACGATATTTAAACTAAACGGTCTCTTAGGTTTTAATAATGACAAATATGTAACTTGTAATACATAATGTAAAATGTGCAAGTTACTAGTAATCACAAATCATCAAAGCATACTTACATTCTGGATGTCTTGAGTATGCTTCAACACAGGTTTGAATATGTTTGTATTATGATCAAACTATTGAATATGTCTAAATGATATTTTGGTGTCACTACGTAAAAGTAGACTTACACATTTTTATTTTAGACATAAGTTCCATTTGACGTAAATCACTTAATATACAAATAATGGAACTATAAAACTTGGTTAAAGATCAAAGAAATATTTTTTGTCATACAATTGACATTTTTACATATTACATTTTAAATATGTACAAAACATTTTCACAAAAATAATTAGACAAATTATTTTTGATTTTATAAAAACTGTTTTAATAAAAATAAAATTCAAATTTTTAATTTTCCCCCCAAAATGAATACACCTTCACCAGATAAATAAGCCACCATAAAAAGACAAACAAGCCACCACAAAAGGACAAAAAGAGGAGCGTCTGACACGTTAGACGACACCCTTTATTATGAGACGGTACCTTTATCAACTAGGGTACCCTCGCTACGCGCCCAACAGATTTTTTCCTATAAAAAGTGGCTCATTAGCGCACTCTAAAAACACATTTTTACATACATTTAAACAAGATTTTCTCTCATGTTTAGCACACTTTTCATACACTTAAAACCGCTATAAACCCCTGATCATAATGCTTCTAACTCTCATTTGTTGCAAGCATACTTTCATGATCCATCCAAGTAAGATTAGAGATCTTGTTATCCACGCACATATGAAGATCTACCACAACAATATTAGTGCACTTGTAATCTTCATCCTTTGAAGGCTTCTTATCAATAGAAGTTCATCCATATCAAGCTTAGGGTTCTTGATATTTAGATTAGGCACTTTGATCAATTTGACTACTATATCTTGGATCTCACTTTGTACAACCACCATACTTGCTTCTTTGTATAGTTTGTGTAGATCGTGTATATAGAGTTGATCATGTAGATCGGGTAGATCGTTGATGTGATCAAATAAGTACTATAATTATGCATCATTTATTCCGTATATATTGCTCATATCCTATCATTTTATATAAGAATCATTACTTTAACGTTTACTTTTGTGATTCTTAGTGTTTATGGAGCGATTATGGAAAAGGAGCGTATTTTAGCATCATTTGGATCAAAAATGAAGAAGTCATAAAAATACATGCTGAGGTGACTTCCAATACGGCGTATGAGGACTATGCTATGACAACCGGTAATTTTTGGGAGTTATTTTAATGCCGCATTACAATTTAAAATGAATATTTAATATATGAGAACCGTTTTGGGAACGTATTATGAAATTGTTTTGGAATCTATGGAAGTTTATTGGAATATTATTATGTATTATTGGAAGTTTCCCTGTAGAACTTGAGATTGAGCGCAACGCGAGTCGGCACAGTCTAAACCTAATAATACGTAATTTAAGACGTGCTGAACAAACATAGACGTATAAATAGTCATTTTTTAACGGAAAAACAATTCTAAAACTAATGGCGCAAGTTATAAAGTCTCACGAGTAATTTTACTAGCCTAAACGAGCTCGAGAAACGTAATAACAAGAGAATAGCAAAAGCACGCATTAGGCCCCTCGCATTAAAATACACCGCACCCCTTACTGTTTGCAAAGTTAACACAAAACACCTTTAGGGTTATTAAAACCCTACAACTCCCTTACTCCTAACCCTAACACAACAATACTTTCTCTCTCCCTCTCTCTTTATCACCGACGTCGTCACCACCTACATGGCCACAACCACCACTAATACACCGCCACCTCTGACACTGAAACAACAACAAACCCACCCTTATTTCATCCCTTTAAAGCTAGATCCATGGTACACGAGCGTTTAAACTACCAAACGCGCCACCACCGCCACTAATCTTGGCCGTATTTCTTGTTTTGGTAAGTATGTAAGTTAGATCTATAGGTTTGGGTGATAAAATCATCGATTCTCACCCTTGTGTAAATCGGTGAGGCTCGAAACAAACAAGAAACGATTTAAAACTTGTTAAAATAGAATTAAAACATGTGGTATCATCATCCTTGTGTCATGTTTGTGTTTGTGTTTGTGGTTGCGTTGGGATTTACGTACCGAGAGCACAACTCTCGTATGAGTTGTCTCGTTCTTGACTTGAGCTTATTCAAGCTTGTTTATAAGCTCTAAAGCTTATTTGGTTTGATTTGCTTATTTGGTTTGGGTGTGGAGTCAACTTGGGTCACGGTTAAGCCGAACCCACAAGTGGTTTTGGTTTAACTTTGTGTTGGTTATGTTTTAGTTTAGTGTTTGGGTCCGTTTGGTTGGCTTGTACGCGGCGTGGATTCAAAGCCGAGACCCCGTGGTCTCGGCGAGGTAAGTTAAATTTGGTCTGAATGGTTATGGTAACATTATGGTTATTTGTGACTTGATATTGACTTTGGGACACGAGCCGTATGATTTAGCGTGCCGAATGATTGATTTTGAGATTGTGACTTGAAACTTGGACTTGAACCTTGATGTTTTGGCCTCGTCGTGGTTAGCCGAGAACCCGTGGTCTCGGTGTGACCACGATAGCCAAAAAATGGATTATTATTGACTTAGACATACTTTGACTTGTTGACCCAGCTTTGACCGAGGAATTGATTTGGGAATGTGACTCGATACGTTAATAACTCTCGTGATGTGAATAAAAATAAAAGGAAAGTTATAATAAAATGGTTGTTAAAGGTATTAACTAACAAATGTAATTTGTTACTTAATATAAAATAACAAAAAGGAAATATAAGAATTTTGAGTATTTAAATTGGATAAAAATGGAAGGGTACGAGGTTGTTAGACGTTTCGAGGCACATTTACCTTAGTACGTCATACTTGACATTGTTGGAAATATATTTGAATTATTGAAGTTACGGATTGGTTTAACGTTAATAGACCCGACCGGCACGGTTATCGGACTTATTGGGTTGACTAATTCAATAAGGACCCGGTAAGTGTGTTGGAGGAATTTACTAGCGTGAGACCTATCCTTATGACTTACCATTTATTGTGATGTGTAGGTTTGGCTTTGGATTAATAAGGGAGACGAAGGAATTGTTGGACTTATCAGGTTGACGAATTTGATAAGGATCCAATAATTCATCCAGTTACCTTATTAAGCTTTTAAGCTCAATCATTTGACCTTGACTCTTTGACTTGATGATGGATTAGTAGTCGGATTATTTGATATTGCAACACTAGATTTTGAAATACATACGTGGACGTGGAATATCATTGGACTTTAGACATTGTGGACTATTGGGAAGCGAAATGCCTATAGTACATTAGACTCATAATGAATTTAATGTATTCGAGCCGTAACGAACAATGGAAAATAATGTCTAACAAACAATAATATTTATGACACTTGTTAACTAAATTTGGTTAATAATTACGGACAAGTCATGGTAAATTTTTGTTTGAACACATGAAACAAATAGGTTTTATGAAATAAAATGGGATTTGGAAAATACCGACACTAATCTATCTATCTCATTTAGTGCTTGTTTTGTGTACTACTTTGGGTTATCTCCGTCATCTCTTCTTGACCTCTCGTCATTTTTTCCATATAATCCTGTTATTGCCTTCCTTCTGACGTGTGTAATCTAGAGTCTGTGTCTTCTTACTGTTGCACAAATGATGATACCAAACTCTAATAAATGGATAAAACACGAGATTATTTTAAAAATGGAATTGGAATAATGTTTGGGAATGGGAATAGTTAATCTTTGGAAACTTTTACGCCTTTAGTTACATTGGGAGATATATGTTAAGACAAGTCTTTATAGTATTAGGTTGTGTCGAGTCCGTTGTGCCGTGACGATCTAGTTGTTGTTATGTTATACTACTCTTAACTTGTTGTGTTGTGCAGTGCTTGACTGAGGTGAGTTTCATAGCCTCACTTTTACTCATAAACTGTTTACTGAAACCTTGGGGTGAGAAAACATGCAAAACTGTTTTGAACGGATCTTAGTGTTGCTTTAAGATTTGCTATAACTAGTTAACTGACTAAGGTTAGATATACCTAGGGCCCTACATGTGTCCATCATTTTGATAGAGAACTACCATGTTCATCACTATGAAAGCGGACAACCTGCATTTGTGCACATGATGTTTTCTTGTGCGCGGAATATGTGATGATATGTAACTTAGTATAGTGTAGCAAATAACTTTTCTTGGTCATTAATTGTTGTTTAAACCTATGAACTCACCAGCGTTAGCTGACACTTTTAGCATGTTTTCTCAGGTAACTAATGCAACTGTTGTTGAATGCTTGGCATGGGGCACGGCTCATGGATCAATTACAAACTCTGATAAATAAATTGGGACCTATCTTTATATTTTCCTTTGGGCTTATTACACACTTTCGAATAAATGTAGACATTAAATATTTGGTTTGAAATGTTTTATGTAATCTATTTCCGTTTTCTTATACTTGTGTTGTATACCAATCCCAATAGCACCCTAAAACTTTGTTAAGTCTTCCGTTGTACCAAATTTTAGGGGTGTTACATACGCCATATGCCGTATCATCATACTTGGATGAAAAAGGGCCTTGCCTGATTTTAAAGCAATACGGCGTATTCCCATTTGAACATACACCTGTTGAAAAAAGAAAGTCAAAGAGAAGAATAAGGCGTATCCAACCTTGGTGATACGACGTATACATAAAGATTCCCCTCAAATGGATCTGCATTGAAACTGAGAGGGATATGGTGTATATAATTTTGCCATACGCCATATTCAATGGCAGCTAAAAAGGATTATTATGGAATTTTTTAAGAGTTAAGCCTACGCCGTATTGAGGAAATGCATACGTCGTATTAGGTGGCAGATATAAAACTACAAATAGAGGGCTCACACCTCTAGCTTCAAGAAACCACCACCACATACCATAGAGTATTTAGACGTTTTTAGGAGGCAAGGAAGGTCAGGAAACAGCATGCTTCGCCAGAAGGGCATCTCGAGTATCCCTTACCTATACTAATCATTGTTTTATTGTATCGATTTCATTATGATTTATATTCGTGTAGCTTTGATTCAATCATTGTGTATTGTTACTGAGATTATGGGCTAACACCCTTGGGTGTTAGCCATGATGATGACATCAAATAATCCTGATATTTTAGTGTCAATTTCCCTCTAATATACTCATTTTTAGTATTGTTTATATGGATATATGCTTTGATTTCTTTATATTTCATTTCCAGGTTATAGATGAGCATAGGAGAAAAGAGACGCGGAATTGGAAAAGTACTTACAATAATACACACGTTAGTATGCTAACTTTGAAGAAGTTACTGTGTAGTTGCACTCTCCACTTACGTCGTAGTTAAGGATTTATAAACGAAGACCAAGTCAACACAAATCAAGGATTACGGCGTAATTACCACAGAGATTACGCCATAAAATTTTAGAGATTTAGAAGAAATTTTGTGACTATGAAGGTTATACCGCAACCAATGCAAGAGGTTACGACGTAAAAATTACACAGAATGGGATTGAAGATATTACGATGTAACCAGCAAGAAGATTACGACGTAATTGTTGCAGTAAGAAGATTACGGCGTAACTATCCATCAAGTTACGCCATAAATGTTATTAATTCGATAAGGATTGTCAGAAGATACACTAGTTACGGCGTAACCATAACTAGAGGTTATGCCGTAACTTTATCGAAGCCTATAAATACAAAACCTATTTTCTGCATTTACATAACTTTCTCACCACCAAAAGTCAGAGAACAAAGTAGGGTTCCACAAGGATGATCGCTAACAGCATACAAAGTGTTTTTCAAGGGAGAAATCACGCCATAACATCAATAAGTTTTAGCGATTTATATTCAGTTTACATTTACAATTCCATGTCTTTTATTACCATGCAAAACATTGAATATTATGTACTTTTTAATATGATCGGCTAAGCACCTTTGGTGCTAGCCTAGTTATGATTCCTTTAATGTTATGATTATGTTTTCGCGCTTTTATTATTGCTTCTAGTTTATGCATGCTTAGTTTATTCATAGATCCTCTAGCTTTGGTAGTTTTGAAGGGCGGTTGTACTCATTACACTAGGAGAATGGACCAAACGACCTTAGAGTAGTAGGTTGCGAGGGTTGGTAAGAATTGACCATAGGACTACCAATTCCTTGTGTGTGAATAGACCAAAGGATCTCCTTCTGATGTTGGATAAACTTAAGAAGTTAGGGATGTGTGGCCTAAGATTCGATAGGCCGGATCACACATTAGAATGAATCTAGCGTGTAGCGGTACTTAATGACTTAACCTAGTCTACCGACGACCTTTGTTAATCACAAAGGACCAAACCTTTGATATGAGAGTAGGATTCTAGGGGATATAGTGCTGACATCAAATAGTCCTGATATTTATGTGTCAATTCCCCCTAACATGCTCATTCTTATATCATTTTATAAGAATATATACTTTGATTTCATAAATATTTCATTTTCAAGTTACAAGTGAGCATAGGAGCAGAAGAGAAGCAGAATTGGAAAGGAACTTACATGATTACAATTTAGTATGCTGAGAAGAAGTTACGGCATAGTTACACTCTCCATTTATGCCATAGATATGAATTCAAGACCAAGTCAACACTGATCAAGGATTATGGCGTAGCCACCACATGAGGTTACGCCGTAGCTATATGAAGACTTGAAGAATTTCAAGTCAAAGAAGGTTACGCCATAACCAACAAATAAGGTTACAGCGTTATAGGTTCAAAGTATGGGTAACAAGATTTGCACGAGATTACGGCATAGCTTTGAAAGAGGATTGTGACGTAGAAGAAAACCCTAGAAGATTACGGCGTATCTATGAACATAGGCTACGGCGTAGTTGTTGCCGCCAAGCGTTACATCGTAACTAGTCACTTTGGTTACGCCATAACTGTTAATTATGGATAAGATCGTCTAATGATAACACTAGCTATAGCGTAACCACAACTCTAGGTTACACCGTAGCCTAGTCGGCCCTATAAATACAAGCCTTAGTTTCTGCATTTTACAAATCTTACATACCAAAAAAGTCAGAGAACGAAGGGAAGCTTTAGAAGGACAATTCACAGCAGCATACGGAGCATTTCCAAGGGAGAGATCACGAAATAACATCATAAGTTTTAGCATTTTCGTATTTCATTTACATTTACGATTCCATGTCTTCCATTCACTTGCAAAACATGGCACACGAGCACTTTAATGGTAATCAGATAAACTTGTCAAGTGAGGTTTTGCAGGATGAAAATGCTGGAATAAGAAAAGGTGAAGAGTTATGCCGTAACTCTACTACTGAATTACGGCGTAACTATGGTCAAGAAGCTGAGAAAATACCTAATACAAAGTGTGAGTTGATCGATGGGAACGAAGAGCTCAAGGTGATCATTAGTGCATCATTGACTAATGACGAAACCAAAAATCTTATGGGAATCATTGCACAACATCACAAGAAAACTAATGACATTCCTAGTATGATTGTAAAGAAATACCACTGGTGTGAGGCAATTCCGGTTGACAATGAAAGATGGTACGACCTTTGGGCATCTTGTAACCCAAATGAAGATCTTTGTGATAGTGGGGGTGACCAAGTAAGGCTACGAAGTAACCGGCATTTATGGACTTCCACCAATACCAAGGATAGGAAGAACCTTACATGGGATGGAATGATACCATTCGATGACTGGATTCGGATTGTATATGGCAAGGTTGATCGTAATGCTAAGATGAGCATTTTGGCATAGTTAAATCAAGACCATGATAGTGAAATCCCTATCACCAATGATAGCCTTGAATCACATAATGAACTTCTCAACAACAATGAAGATGGTAAGAGCCGTGCTAATGACTCAACCAACAGTGCTAGAGAAACGATTAGACAAAAACATTGGTGCGAAAAGATTCGGACTGAAGGCAAAAATGGAGAGGTGTTTTGGGCTTCTTGCGACCCATACAAGGAAGATTGCGATGGTGGAAGTAGCATGGTATGAGTTGGGGATGACGAATTTCTATAGACCTCGACAAACGACGATAAAAGAAGTGAACTATCATGGCTCGATGACTCCTCCCAAACCAACCTTAAATATCAACCAAGAATGGTCAACAAGTCAAGGAGTAAGGGTGAAAGTGCAAGATTTATAATCCGGTGTAAGCACAGTGTTTTCCCGGTCGTTATGTCCCAGCGAGATTGAAATTGTGTTTTAAGAAACGTTTGATAGATTCAGTGATTTGGGAAAGTAACAAATAATGATTTGGATTTGATTACACTACTGGAATAGATTGATATTAAGATAAATAAACAGTATTAACAATTACAAGATTACAGATGTATATAAACGTAAACCAAATTAAAAACAGATATGATTGCGTACTGGGAAAAAGGTGAGTTTTAAGCTAATTTAAACTAGAGGGGGTGAAAATGATATTTTTACAAACCTAATATTAAAAGAAAATTTTAATAAAAAGAAAATTATTTTTTTGATTATTTTATTATTTAATATTAATTAAAAACTATTTAATAATTATTTAAAACTAATTTAACCTAAATTAAATTTAAAAAAAAAAAAAATACTAAAATGACTTAGAAAATTATGGAAATTTTTGTAAAAATAATTAACCACTACAAGAATCCTAAAAAATTATAAAAATTATATAAAAATTATATTTAAATTATTTTACTAATTATTTACATATTTATTAATTAAAATATATTTTTACTAATTTAATTATGAAAAATATTAAATAAACAGTAAAAATTATGAAACTTTTTCTAAAAATACTTTATTAATTATAAAAGCTGGGAAAAATATAAAAAGGTACTATTGCTTAAAAATAAGCAGAAAGAAAATTATATTTTGGTTTTTTTTAATTAAAACTAATTAACTTAAATTAATTATTATAAATGCTAAACAAACTCAGAAATTATGAAATTTTTTTTAAACTATTTAAATATATAATAAGCTTAGGAAAAATATAAAATGGAAAATTGCTTTTTGAAAAAGCTAAGCAATAAGCCAAATGGCTTTAAATAGAAGCTATCACTTCTTGTATGTTTTTGATTTTTCTTATTTTTCTTTTATAAATCTACTTTAATACTGAAAATAAGCAACTTTATGAAAACAACTTTTTTATATCTTAAAAATAAGCAGTGTGCTACTTAAAAAGTATGACAGGAGGGTTATTTAAGGTTTTTGATGGATTTTTGATTAAATAAGCTACAAATAAGCTACACAAGATAAAATAAGCTATAACTAACTGAGATAAACACAAAACAAGCTAAAAAGACTAAATAAGTACACTGATTAAGCAGATGAAAGCAAATAAGCAAATCCAATACTACACAGGCCAAATAGGCCAAAAGAGACAAACTACAGCCCTATGTAGGGCCCACTAACTTGCTCAGGGGTCCAACACAAGTGATGATCTAAAAATATGGCCTAGTGAGCTTTCAAATAAGTCAAGGTTCAGGGGTTGGATCCCAGAAATAAGCCAGGTGAGGGCTTGTGAAGTTGGGTGACTTATACTGACCACTCAGTATACTGAGTGTGGTCAGGGTATCTTGGGAGGACCAATAAGCTAAGGGCAACAGGTCAGGGAACCAAAATAAGTACTGGTATATGGAATTGGACTAATAAGCTACTCAAAAAGCCAAGCTTGAGGGCTGGGGCCCACAGGTAAGCTAAGGGTGAGCCTATGAAAGTTTGGCAAATGCCCTGGTGCAGGGGAGGTTCTCTCCCTGCAGGCTCAAATAAGGTATTGAATAAGCCTTTAAATAAAATCTTAAAAATAATCTAAAAGGTGAATTTCAAAAGTTAAGCTGTTGTATTTTAACCTCCAAAAAGATCAAAGCTTAATTGTGAAAACTAAAATTATGAAAATTCTTGGAAAAATTGGTTTTCTGCCAAACTATGCAATTTTGACTTTTTGATTTTTAATCCTACTTTGACTTTTATGAACTTTTAACTAATCCTAATGACTTAATAAGTTGTTATATGATATTTTAAGACTAATTTAAGCAATAAAAACTAATAATGAACTGATATGAAAGACTTGGAAACCTAAATCACTAACAGTTAAACTTAAATGAGATTCAAAAGAGGTTTTAACTTTTTATCAAAAGGCCCTAAGATTTTATGACCTAAGTGACCTAATTAGACCTACTGCAATGTGTTTCAATAAACAAAAACTATTAGGAATATGTTTTTTATATAGAAGACTCGGTCACCTCGAGTATTGTTAAGCATTATGTAGCTCGTAGTATTTATCTTATTAGTAAGTAATTAGTATAGTTTAAGTAACACCGTGGAGGACGGACGGGTCTTTACCCACTGTACACCCGATCCACAGCCTAGTAGAGGCGTTTTATATCTTGTAACTATATATACCCCTTACCATGCAATGGTGAGGGTTGGACCTTCAAGCTAATATACACATAGTTCTTTCACTTTCTCTCTCTAGAAAAAGGCTCCCACTTCTCTCTTTATCTCTCTAAACCAACGAACCATAATCACCAAGGAATCATGTTTGTGACTTAAAGTGTAGCCTACAAAAACAAAAAAAGCACCTTCTGAGTCCTTGAACCCAGCTGATCCAAACAACCCTTGTTTCCACTGATTTTGGATTTTTGAAACAATTGAGTAATTAAGACTATGAAAATGGTTTCTAATGACTTATTAGGATTTAGTAAACTGAAATAAGCACAGAGACATAAGCTGAGACCACAAATTATTAAGTTGCTATAAAACACTACAATGACAGTTAAGTTGAAATTTTTGAGTGCAATGAAATCTAATGAACTAATACTACTAATTAAGTAATAAAATGACTAATGTACACCTAATAAGCACAAAGAAGTAGAGATAAGCAGATATTAAGCACATAAACAGTGAAATGAGAAAATGGAGTAATAGGCTTACAATTGCCTTCCAGCTTATACATAAGGGCCAAGGACCTTAGAACCAACCTATTGCCTCCCCTAAGGCTCTAAACCACTGCCATCGAATATTCACAGTTCTCTAGCTAATCTTCTTCCTTGTTCACTGATTTTTGATTTTTCATGTATTTTTCTATATTTTTTTTTGTATTTTTGAATTTTATGAGTAACAATGATCTAAATACTGACTAGACTTATAGAAACTGTAAGTGAGCTTATACAAGCTTATGAAACAAAGAAACACAGGTTGTAACAGGTTTAAACAAAAAAGGAGAAATTTCAATGAAAACTGCAATACTTGATTTGGATTAATAAAACTTGGAATTAGGATTACAGAAAGGTGGAATTACACTATAGAACTTAATTACAAGCTTTTGAAAGTAATTTCAATAACTAGAAACTAATTTTTATTTAAAATGACATACATAAAACTAAAATAAACTACACTACTGCTTCTCTTGCTTCTTCTTCATTAAATAGGCCATCCACGGGTTCCCTTAGGGTTTCTGAGCAATTCCCACAGCCTTTGGATCAATCAAACTCAATCTCAGCCCTCCACGTGTTTTGGCGGGAAACAGGTATTTGCAATTTGGTCTATTTTTATTGCAAGAGAGGGGTGGCATTTAATGCTGATGGAATGGTTGGTGGGTAGTGGCTTGGGCGGTGGGATGTGATGGAGATGGTGGGAGGGTGGATGGGGCATGGATGCATGTTGCAAGTGGCATGGGAGGGAAGGAGATGGTCAAAGAGTTTGATTGGGGTTTGACTAGTTTTTATTAATAACGGGGTGGGTGGATTTGGGCTTGAAAGGGTGTTTGGCCCAGGGATTGGATCCGGACCAGGCCAAGGGTGGGTTTGTGTTTTATGTTGGATTGGATTTGGTTTGTAGTAATAATTAGGTCCGTTTGGTTGTAAATGTTAACACAAGGACCTATTTTGCAATTTACTGAAACCTGAGGGTCTGATTTGTAAACTCCCAAAAATAATCATAACAGTGAGTTTTGCCAATCTTGAATTATCCAAGGACCACTTTTGCAAGTTTAGAAATCCAAGGACCAAATCTGCTAAATCTTCAAAGTTGAGGGACCAATCTTGTAATTTCTCAAACTTTTCACCCAGGGACCAATCTTGACAACTTGTGAATTCCAAGGACCATTTTTGACTTTTTCTTCCAAAATCCAATTCTCAAGGGCCATTTCTATCAAATTCCAAACTTGAGGGACCATTTCTGCCAATTTTGCAAACTTTTGTTTTAAGGACTATATTTGGCACTTTGTGATTCTCCAAGGTGTGTTTTGACAATCTGAGCTCAAAAGTGATAATTTGCTTCCCCGGCTCTGGCTTTTAACACATTTTCCAAACTCGTGCCCGTTTTTGTCCTTTTTGGACTGATTTTTTCCAATTTCTGAAATATCCGTTCCTACACGATCACAAACACAAAAACACAATATCTTTGGCATTTATGGTTAGTTTGTGTCTGTTTTGGTCTAAATATGGACAGAAAAAGGTGTGTGAATAAGCACACACCAAATCGCGCCAGACTAAGGTATTGGTGTGTCCTCACGCAATGGGATCATTTCACGCCCCACAAGATAAATAACTTTCATTACTCTTTTTAATGAAATTGAAGAAGTAGCAAAATGTTCAAAAGAGAGTACAAAATCATTTATTCTTGAGAACGCTCCATTTTTCAGCTTTATTTCCTGCACTAATACTTACGTACTTTTTAAACTTGTTGAGTGACGGGATGTTTGACTTTCATCATTTTTCAATAACGTTTAGGGTCACAGAGTAGGAAACAAAGCTCTGAGAAAAGTGTCCATACGGATAGAATTCATCGTCCCTGATTTTTCACGAGTTCCCATGCTAAGCGTAAAAACGAAATCATAGCCAAAAATGTCATTAAGATGCTAATACTACTCATAAATGCTACTTGTAATTCCTGCTCCCAAGTCTTATTGTATCTAGACTTTTTTAAGGAAATGATTTCTCATTTTCTTTCTGATAAGTTTAAAGTCTGATAGATTTAGGCGGATTTAAAAATCGTTTAAATTTTAACTCACAAGGCTCATATGTTCACACCACATTTATTATATTTTTCACTTTTTCATTTTTCATCATTTTTTCATTTTTCTTTTTTCCTTTTTCTTTTTTTTTGTTTATATAACTTGTACCTCAAACATACGGAGCTTCACGGTGAATCTCCCAGACCTAAGCGCCTTTCAGAACAAAGGATGCAAGGATCCGCTTGTCGAACCGAAGTTATTTTTGGTACTTATGACTTTATTTCACTTTACTTTGCCTCAAGCATACGGAGCTTCATGGTGAATCTCCCAGACCTAAGCGCCTTTCAGAACAAAGGATGCAAGGATCCGCTTGTCGAACCGCAACTATTTTTAGCATTTATTTCATATTAATGGTGTTATTTATGAACCTCATGTGGCATATAACAAAATGGGGAGTTCCAAGACCTAAACGCCTTTTAGAATAAAGGATCCAAGGCCCATTTAATGCTTATGCCGTCATGTAAAGTGAGCGGAAATTTAGACAACTTTTGAAAACGCGTAATTCTAATTATTTTATTTTTGTGTTTTCAATCTTGCGGGAGCAAGGACTACAAGTAACCGTTATGGGCTTTAAAGAAATCCAACTATTCCACGTTTAGTATCTAATCACAGTAATGACTTTACAATCATTCCTCGTTCTCCGCAAATTTAAAATCCTAAGTAATGAGATTCGTAAGGGAACAAGCTGGGCTCAACACACCCAGTCAGGTCAAAATTTCTATTCCTATTCTACCCAGCGGAAAGTCAGAACAAAGTGCCAAAACTTATTATATTTTTGCAAAAATTTTTAAATTTTTTCAATTTTTTGGTACTGTTTGATGAATTTTTTCAATTCTTTTGGATTTTTGAGAAAAACGGAGTTGCATGAGTAAACGGCACATGAAAGGTGCAAGTTAAATTGAAGATACCCCCCCCCCCCCAGACTAAAGTTAAACATTGTCCTCAATGTTTCAAAGGCGAGGGTCATCCTACGTTGTATCTAAGGCCGTTTATTAATTATGCCAAAAGATAACGTTAGCTAAGGATATCAGAATTCTTGAACGATGAAGCTTTTATGAAGTAAGGAAAAAAATACGAGCACGAGAGCCTTCATGCTTCAGGAACAATTACCTGTACAAACACAACAACAACCACAGACAAAAGATGTAGAAGAGGTTGCCCTCTTCCCGTTATTTTATTAGAAAGAAGAGAGAAGTCAGAAACATGGGTGAAAACCCATGTGCATGCTAATGTTTTTGTTCACTGAGTCACTAGCTTGACTCGATCCCCGAATTCATTGGTTCGTGGGGAAAGTTTGGAGATTCGGGACAACCATGGGTGGTATGTCCCCTTCAAAGTAGTGCTTCAACCTATGACCGTTCACTTTGAAGTTGGGACCATCGGGTTGAGATAACTCAACGGTTCCATATGGAAATACTTTGGTGATAGTGAAAGGCCCAGACCAACGAGTTTTAAGTTTGCCTGAGAAAATCTTTAATCTTGAGTTGAAAAGAAGGACTCGATCACCAACGTTGAAAACGCGGTTCTTGATCCTTGAGTCGTGGATCTTCTTTGTCTTTTCTTTGTAGATCAAAGAATTCTCGTAAGCCTGATCACGAAGTTTGTTTAATTCATCTAGCTGAACCTTGCGGTGATCACCCGGTGTCTTAAGGTCGAAGTTGGCATGTTTCAAGGCACAGTAGGCTTTGTGCTCTAGCTCAATCGGTAGATGACACGCCTTCCCGTATACCAGCTTGTATGGAGTGCACCCGATGGGTGTTTTGTAAGCTGTACGGAAGGCCCAGAGAGCATCATCTAGCTTATCTGACCAAGAGGCACGGTTTTCTCCTACTGTCCTCTCCAGAATTCTTTTAATGCCACGATTCGAAACTTCCACCTGCCCACTTGTTTGGGGGTGATATGCAGTGGAAAGACGGTGAGTGACACCTTACTTCTGCATAACTCTTGCAAATTGGTCATTGCAAAAGTGTGTACCATGATCACTGATTATGGCACGTGGTGTTCCGAACCTGGCAAAAAGAGCTTTCAAAAATTTTACAACAACTCGGGCGTCATTGGTGGGTAAAGCCTTTGCTTCAACCCATTTGGACAGATAATCGACGGCCACGAGTATATACTTATTCCCTCGTGAAGACGGGAATGGACCCATAAAATCAATGCCCCAGATTTCAAAGATTTCACAGACTTGGATGGTGTTTTGAGGCATCTCATTCATCTTAGAAATATTCCCGTGATGCTGACAAGCGTCACAGGTTTTGACAAACTCATGAGCATCTTTGTTGATCGTGGGCCAGTAGAACCCAGAATCAAACACCTTTTTGGCGGTGTAGTTTGGACTATGATGTCCCCCCGTGGGTCCATCATGATAAGCTTTGAGAATATCCATGGCTTCTTAGCCATAGACACACCGCCGGATCACTCGATCCGCACAGATTTTAAACAGATAGGGATCGTCCCAGAAGTAGTGGTTAACATCTTTGAAGAACTTTTTCTTCTTTTGGGACGACATCCCTTTAACAATGAAGTTACACGCATGGTAATTTGCGAAATTTGTAAACCATGGGGTAGTAGAATCACCACGAAAAGAGATCACATTGAGTGTTTTGAGGGGAAAGGTTTCATTTATTTCCTTTTTCTCGAGGACATCTTGGTGAGGGTTCTCTAGTTGGGATAGATGATCAGCCGCTAAGTTCTCAACTCCTTTTTTTTTTTTTCATGTATAAAGATATCAAATTCTTTATCGTTTTGAATTTGCGCTCTATAGAGTGAGGTTTCTGATCGGTGTGAGCGTATTCTCGATTTGCATTAAGAGGGATGAGTGTACTGGTAGACGTTAATTTATCGGGGAACGATTTATGAGTGGGGAAAATTGAATCGCACTCCTAAAGCGAATTGCTTAGAGGACTACATTTATGGACGCTCGCCATACCGGGGGTGAAATTTTGGAACCACGCAAACCCATTCTTCACATACCTACGTCGATACATTTAGATAAAGAGAAAACAGTTCACCGGTGAATTAACCACTGGGACATCACAACGATAATTAACAGAATTAATACACATCGTATTAATCTCCAACATTTCACACTGTGATTTAGGAGTTAATTTCTACTCTATAAATAACACAAATAAATAATCACAATCCACCACATTTAGGGAGTTTTCTCGTTTAGAAGACTATAGAATATAACAAAAAAGTTTAGAGTTAAGGGTTACTTTTGGAATAGTGGTGCATATTCAACGTAAAATTTTGGCCGCGCCGGGTATTATCCTGCAAACAAAACCCTGAATTCGCCTTATCTTTCCAGAAATTATAACCTCAGAGATTTTGCTTACTCGAGTGGAAATTTCATTAATAAAATATAATAAAACTTAAACAAAAAGAAGAAATTCTCTTCCATCCACTCCTCGTTTCCTAGACCTTTTAGATTTAGTTAGAGTTAACGCAGTTAGTAGTCCTATATGCGCCATACAGTAAACTTACCTCTTTTTCGGCGATGTAGAGGAAGAAACGATACATCAATTTTTCCTCCGGTTAACTCCGGTAACCTTTGGGCCCATTAACATCAAACCATCTTACATTTTTTCGGGTCAGGATACTAACACTCGGGGCTTCAGGGGTAGCGAATCTGCCGTCGAGTATGGTGTCCGGAGATTCCTTCGAGGAGGTTAATAACGTAGTGCGTTTGTCATCCACGCGCATTCAAATTGGGGCGCCGTTTGCGTGAATAGTTATTGTTTAGGTTAAATTTATTCTTATATAGGCTACTTCTACTAAAGACTCCTTTCTGTGAGGATTTTGTTTTATTTTTCTAAGGATTCTCTTTAGTCTATCTTTTTCTTCGTGTTTTTGGTTCGTAACCATTACCATACCGACATCATGGAAGGTGGTAAACATCCTTGATCCCGAACAACCTAATTCAACCAAACCCACCTCCTAGAGCCCGCACCTTAGGAGAGTATTCCCTGATAGCCACCAAGGCTATCCGAAACACCATTGAGCCTCGAACCAAGGAGCCAATGTGGACAACCCTTGAGATCCGACACCATGCCGGTTTGGTGCAATGGATACGCATTCCGATGGGCCTTCGTTCCGAAACCCAAAATCAAACCCTAAGTGATTTCCCAAAATCGTAAAAACCAAACACTTCAATAGGTGGCAGTCCTGGGGCAACCGTAAACACCAAACACTTTCAGCTAATAACATCATTGCTGAGTAAAACTATGAGACTGAAGCCCAAACCACCTATACATCTAGGGAAAAAGAACTCCCTTAGCGTGGTGTATGCCTTTGAAACGTTTCGGGCCATACTTTATCCTGACCAATGCCATATGGTATACGGGATCACTCGACTAATGAAGATACGCTCTTGCAAAACAAGATGCAGCCCGAGACTGCTCGATGGGTCTCGCTCTAC
>LBNU01015471.1:8163-43714 GCA_014162995.1 Artemisia annua
TTTTTTTTCAGTTTACTTTATGTTAATTCGAAGTTGTAATTAGTTAATATGTTTTTTTGTTGATTGTTGGTGTATTTAGTTGATACAAATCGTTCATTCAGTATGTGTTTGTGAAAAAAACTAGATGAAAAACTCGTATACGAAACTTGCACACCATGTGTTCGATAAAATGTCTACATGGTATTATATAACTGTGATGCACAAGTTTTGTACTCTGATGCACCAGTTTGTTCATACACCTGATGATGAACTTGTTTTAAGAGTGTGGTGAAATAGGTATAAGTTTATGATGCACTAGTTTTAAGGTTTTTAGTTTTTTGGATAATATATGCTTGCTTTTGATTTTTTTGGAAATTATGTTTGAGTTTGGATAATATAGATCAGATGCACTAGATATAAGATTATGATTCACTAGTACAAAGCTTTTTTATTTTGAGTTTTAATAAAGGTGACGCAACTACTTTTTATGTTTTGATGCAACTACTTTTTATGTTTTGATGCATCTATTTTCTAAGAAAGTGTTTCTAAAATATACTCAATAGCTTTCTATTCATTTTAAATAATTTGCTGCTTTTATGTTATTTTATTTTGTGTATTGTGATGCAGTATAGACATTCTGATGCAGCAGTAGAATAACATAGTGAAGAAAAGAAAAGGCCGTAATTCCAGGACATGTTCATTGAAATTTCCACTATCGAAGAAAAGCAAGCAATCAGTAGAGCCTACAAGAGCGACAAGAGCTAGGCTTAGAGGATGTACTCGTAAAGTATAAAAGCATTATTTAAGCATTTTTTTTAATTCACAATAAGTATTGTATAGATATTAAAGCATTACTTACAAGACATGTTTTCGGTTCTAAGATGTATAACATTTATTACCAAACATCAATACAATAGTATCTTTATGTTTTGTGAATAATATACTCAGTATCTTTATGTTTTATGAATAATAGTTACTGCATTATATTATTTGTTGAGTGTATCATGATGCAGTAAAATATACATTTTTATGCAGTAACATTTACATTGTGATGCAGTAACATAATACAGTGATGTAGTAAAGTATTACTTTGATGCAATAAAATTATATTGTGATTCAGCTGATGCATTAGATTGACATTATTGTGGTGCACCTGACATACACATTATGATGCACTAGTTGTATACACTATGATGCACCAGTTAAATACACTGTGATGCACTAGTATTTTCAGTGCAACACAATTTATAATTTGGTGCATCTATGTTCATTCAGATATCAACATTAATTTAAACAAACACTCTCATCATAAAGATGTAACAATACTTAGTATTAAACATTCAGAAATCCAAATCATTACATCCAATAGAATTCAAACATTGTTTTTTATATGATCCAAAAGTATAATCCGAGAATCCTTGCTACGGATTCAATAATCCTTTGTACCATTCTTTCTTTCAGCTTAAACATTCAGAAATCCAAATCATTACATCATTTGGCATTAGAGGATTGTAATCTACTATTTGCAGCTTGTTATACGCCTCTGCGTTTGCCAAGACTTCCGCCTTGTTCTTATTCAAACTTTTAAGAATCATCTTTGCCGTGTACTTTGCTCGCAACATATCGATTTTTCCTCTTTGACCTACGCCTTCTTTCTTTAACTCTTCCTCAAAAATACGACGACCCTAGTAAGTTTCCATCTGCCTACCACAACCCTGGCGGTAAACATCTCATTCCATCTTGGGTGTTTATTCCTCATCAAGTAGTCCACATGTATGTTTATCTGTGATAATTTATAATAGAGTATTGAATTAATATACTGTTTTCATTGTGATGCACTAATTATAACACTCTGATGCAGTAAAAAAAATAAGCTAATCATCTAACCAGCTTTAACTTACCAAATCAAATTCATATTCACTATATCTTAGTCTACTATTTTCATCTTCATTTCTACCTGTAACATGATTAAACAAGATGCATTATAAAACATCTACTACATCACTTCTTCACATCAATTGGTTCACCGTTCAAAATTAAGTGAATCAAATAAACAGCCAAACAAACAAAGACATTTTCGCACATAATGCAACCTACGCTTAGCCTAACACATCCTTATACAGGAAAATTGTGCACCTACTGCATCATAATTCAAAACCAATTGCATCGTTCATACAACAAGCCAAGCAAACACATTTCAATAGATAATGTCACCTACACGTAATCTAATTAATTCTTAGAAGCAACAAATGACTACCTACTGCATCACAGTTTAAAATCAAGTGCATCATAGATACAACCAAGTAGACACACATCTTGGCACATAATAAAACGTACAACTACACTAATTCAGCCATATACGTGACAATGAAGCACCTACTGCATCACAATCTAAAACCAAGTGCATCGATCATAAACATACACATATACATACTCTTCAACATACTTGATAGCCTACTACATCATATTCATAATAACGAACTTAAATCAATAAAAATAAACAAAATTTTTGCAAACTAAAACTAGCAAAACCTACATGTAGCCTAACTAAACCGTATACACTACAATTGAGCAGCTACTGCATCACAGTCCAAAACCAGGTGCAATATAATTGAGCATACAAACATATTTTTGCCCATTGTGATGCAGTAGTATTATAAACATTTTGATGCAACTGTATGATAACACAATGATGCAGTAGAATAACATTCTCATACACAGAAACTAAAAAACTACTGCATCAAGTTCATATTCAAGTGCATCATACAAACAACCAAACATACAAATATATTTACGCACATAACGCAACCTACGCTTAACCTAATACATCCTTATACACGAAGACTGAACACCTGTTGCATCACAGTACAAAATCAAGTGCATCACACAAATAACCAAACATACAAACACAAATAACCTGCTGCATCACAGTTAAAATAATAACCTACTGCATCATAATATGAAATATAACTGCATCAATATTTAAACTGCATCAGAATGTAAATTTAGTGCATCGCAGTTATAAAGTCTAGTTGAGACATTTTATCAAACACCTTATATGCATCTTTCTTAAACACGTTTTGTATCTATTTTTTTCTACATTTTGTTCCAGATCTAAAAGAAAACATGATGTAACTTTGATCAAACTCTAAAGATAACATACTAAAAACACAATTTTAGTAAAAATAGATTAATAAATCGATGCAGTAATTAAATTAGAGATCTTATATCAACTTACAAGGCCTTGTAAGATTTGGTATGTTCGTTTACACCATCGTTGACGAAGTAAGGTTTTTTAATGGTGATTCAAACCTTAACAAATCGATGCAGTAACCATCATTGATGAAGTAGGTTGCACTTGATGAGTTATCGATAGGTGATTCAGTTTTGGGGATGAAATTTGTATGGTTTGTGATGAAGTAGATCTGTGTTAGTTTGTAGAGAGAGAAAGTGTGTAAAAAATTTTTGAGAAAAATGAAACGAATGTGAAACGGTACCGTTTTATCACTGTGAGGTTATGATTTGTATAACACACTGTTATACAGTTGCCCCTTATGTTTCAAGTATTTACAAAGTTGCCACCGCCCTTTTTGATCTTGACAAATATGATCCAATGGTTGAGATTTCTTCCTACCCTTTTTATTATAACACACTTTTTATATTAACCCCACCTTATATATATATATATATATATATATATATATATATATATATATATATATATATATATATATATATATATATATATATATATATATATATATATATATATATATATATATATATATATATATATATATATATATATATATATATATATATATATATATATATATATATATATGTATGTATATATATATATATATATATATACATATACATTATACATATATATATACATATATACATATATATATAACTTTAGTCTTAATAAGCGTCTCATGGATAGGAGTCGTATGACTAGCACGAAAAACCGTAACACTCAAAAATTTTCCCCAAATATGTGAGGTTCACCACTAGAATTGTTAGGAAAAGAATTCATTGTTGGTGCTTATGAGTGTACCGGTAGTACTTAGATTCTAGAACTTGCGTTAGTGATTCATCCCGAGACCGCTAGTGAGACTACATTCGTGTAGTTATATTTTACTACATGATATGAGGAATTAGGATAACCCTTGTTTTACACCCGTATTATAATTACATTGACTTCATTGGTCAAGTAATTTTCCCACACCTTAGCGTTGTACTCATTTTTAGTACACGATACCCCTAGTACACCCCTCCGAGCCTATCTTTTTCGTTTCTAACTTTAAGCATTTTACTTAAAGGAAGAATTTGTTTACAATCCACCCCCAAATGTACACCCAAATAACCTGTGCCTACCTTGTATGCGCTCATCTTTAGTGCATTATTGTGAAAACATTTGTTTAAACCCTAAGTTAATTGTTTAATTTATTACATGGTTGCTCAGTCGAGTCATATCTTGTACATATTGTTTTGGGACGATTGGGACTCATGGGTAAAGTACTAGTGTTATGGATTAATGGGGAAGAACATCAATTATTACCCCCGTGTATGCGTAAATGTTTTAAAGTACTCCAAGTGTTTCGATTATCTTAATTTGAGTCACTAGAATAGTTATTTGTAAAGTATGTAAAAGTTCAAGTGTAAGGGGAGAACCGAGGGCCCTATGATGTATTATTTTGGATGGTAGGGCAAGAGTGTATGCACAAAAAAAAAAAAATCAAAAAATCAAGAAAAAGAAAAAAAAAGTAGAATAAGAAGAGTGAAAAAAAACATACGGACTACCATTCCATTTCCTTTTATGTTTATTTTAAGTTTTTGGTATTTTTGTTTTATTAGCTTAAGTCGAGTCGAGTCTTGGCTTAGCAACGCCACATTGTACATGTAATTTATTTAGATGATTAACTCGCCACCAGTAAAGATTGCCTTTATCCAACAAAACCGTGTTTACCATATCCCTACACCAAACGTTACAACCCTTTAAAAGACCTCTTTGATAGTTTATCTTATGTGCTTACACCAAAGTGGTGGAGGTTTTTTATCCTTTCCCAAGCCTATGGTAATCTATGTGCTATGACAGGTAGAGAGTGATATTTTCCATTTCCATTTGTGATATATACCTTTATAACACCCGAGAGATGTGAGTATCTAAACACTATTTGTGATGTGCTAGTGTATAATTTCCGTGCTTACTTTGATTAAGGTGGAACGATCATTTGTTGTAATTACTTTTATATTAGCATTAAATGACCCCTAACTTGTATTTTGATTAGAATAAAAGCGCATTTGCTTGAGGACAAGTAAATCTCAAGTATACGGGTATTTGATGAGGCGAAAAGTGTTACGCTTTTAGGGGGTCATTTAAGCCCTAATCCGTAATTATTTGATCAAATATTGCCTTAAATTGTTCCTTTTGTCATTTTAGGTACTTTGGAGAGGAAATCTGGAAAATGGAGCATTTTGGACGTTTTTTGAGCATAAAAGTGAAGAAAACGACAAAGTCCCAAAAACATGCTGGAAACTGTACCTGACGGCATCACGCTTTGACAAAGAGGTGGATATGAAATTACACGAGACTCTCCAGAAAGTTTTGGTGAAATAACACGTGACGGCGTCATGCTTTGTGACGCCTAGCTAGGCCGTCACGTTATAAGCCAAAGAGAGACGGCCTAGAGAGAAATAAAGGGGGACGGCGTCAGAAGTGGATTTGAGCAATCCGAGAAGAGTTTTGGCGGCGAGGTGACGGCATCACAGGCTATAACGAGACACCGTCAGATTGTAAAATCTATATATAGTTTTCTAATTTTCATTCATTAGTGTGCAACTTTTGGGAGAACTTTAGGGATAAACCCTAGGTCGAATTTTACTGTATTTTCAAGGGTTTTTCACCCTTGTTTCATCCATGCTTAATTAGAGCATGCGCATCAATAACGTTGAAGGGGGCGTTAAGGGTTGATTAACGCACGTTAAGGTGCGTTAATCTTTGTAGAATGTGGCGTTAAGGCTGCGTTAACGCGAGACGTTAACCCCTTAATGTCACGTTAAGGCTTGTTTTCTAAAAAAAAAAATTTTTGACACTTTTCACCCCTATGAACTTTTATATATTTTGAAATCAAGATATTGAAAATTACAAAACACACCCTTATTTCTTAAACGGTATAGTAAAATAACGATACGATTCATTAAATTTCAAATACAATACACGAAAGTGAAAACATACGAAACGTAAAATAATGATACAAACGATACGGAAACAAATAAACACGATACGGAAAATAGAAAGACACAATACGGAAATACTTAACATAAAACACCATTACTCAGCGTCCCCTGTCCCATGCCCAAGTGTTTCTCAGAATGAACCACACATGTTGATATTTTATCCCTCCTCCATGGCGTTCACGCTAAATTCGGTTTGCATTGCTGAGACGCGCAGGATCTTCACTTGTACGCATCAACTCTTTGTAAATAGCATTATACCTACGACATTCAAGGTTGACTCTATTCCATTGAGCCATAATAGTATTTTTATTACGGTGTGCACCATTAGTCTGATCGTTGAACCTTTGTGCAAAGACATTCCAAAAAGGTTCATTCACCGGGTCTCTATCTTCGTGAAGTCCAAGCCATATGTTAGCTAGCAAGGTTTCTTCTTCCATGGACCAGCGATTGTTCATTGTGAAATGATTTAGAAGTGAAGTGTATGCTAAATTGTATGATAATGTATGCTTTATATAGGGGTTTATAAACGTTTAAAATTCAAATACATGGGCGGGATTGTTTTGAACATTTAAAATTCAAAAGTTGGTAGGCGGGATTTTTGTAAACGTTTAAAATTCAAAAGATGGTGGGCGGGATTTTTTTGAATTTAAAGTTCAAACACATGGGCGGGATGTTTTTGAATTTCAAGTTCAAATACATGGGCGGGATGTTTTTGAATTTGAATTTCAAATCAATGGGCGGGATTTATGAGCTTATTTAACACCCATTCACAGCTAATTATTGGTCGCACCCATTCACACATAATTCTCACACAGATCATACATAATTCACAAACAATTCTCTCAAAACAATGTCTCATAACAATACTCCAGATAACAAGTCAGTTTACAACACCCCACCCCTAGATCTTTTCCCGGTTTTCCCATACGACAATGAACCACAAAACAATCAACCACAAGATTTGTTTCCCGTCTTCCAATATGACAATCCACCACAGAACACTCCACCGGAGTTTCTTTTCCCACCGGTAAACAATGCACCGGCAAACAATCCACCCCACTACAATCAACCCCACTACAATCCACCGGAAAACAATCCACCCCACTACAATCCACCGGCAAACCTTCCACGTGCATTGACTGATGAAGAATTGTTTGAGCAAGATATGCAAGAAGTGTTACGTGTTGAAGCAGATGAAGAACGTGAGGCAAGGGAGCGTGAGGAGTACTTAAGAGCTAAACAGGCTCGGAGAAACCGTCGTTGTGCATGACGAATAGAAAATGGAATAGACCGTGTGCCAACAAGTGAGGACGATTCGAGTGCTTCGAGCCACGAGGGCTATGTGTCGGATGATTCGTTTTATTGATTCATAGTTTTATGTTTAATTATCGTAGGTTTATGTTTAATTATCGTATTTTATGTTTCATGTTTGCTGTAGTTTGTTGTAGTTTGTTTAATGTATGTTTAAATTTTAAGTATTAATATAAGTTATGTTTTATTAGTTATTAAATGAAATTTTAGTTTTAGTTGAGGGTTGAATTTGAAAATAGTTGAGTTAAAGCTGAGTTAAAGCCAAGTTATTGTTATGGGTGTTTTTTTCTGAGTTAAGGTTAATGTGTTAAAGCTGACGTGGCGCTGACGTGACACTGAGTTATAACTTAACTCAAGTTATTGATGTGCTTGCTCTTAAAGATAAGTCTTCCATCAATCATTCAATATGTCTATGTGTTGTTTGATTTTATCTTATGCTTGTCTTTACATTAACATGCTAGGCTAAGTTTTTCTTGTGTTTGCTTAGATGTAATGAAACCTAGCTATTGATTATTGGTTAATGGTTGGTTATTAATTATTGTGGGTGGGTGATTTCAATGTTAGGCTTAAGAAAACTGGCTAACTTCCAATTGGTAACATGCTTGAACGTCTTAAGAAACATGAATCGAATGTGCACTACGATTAATTGGTTGTATTTAATGCATAAGTAACTATTAGTGATTTCATGGTTAGGATACTAAACGTGTCACCATAGGATGAAGTAGGAGCTTATAGAGTTGGGGAAGGATGTGCATGCCCCACGAATGGTATTAAGGAATACAACCCGTCATCCACACAATTGTAACAAACTAATCAACCGGTAAATGATAGCTAGGGAGTAATGAAATCTAAGTAAACACACTTTTCTCCATATTAGTTTCACGACCCTTTTATTTTACTTTATTTGCATTTGTAGTTATTTGGGTTAGTTGACTAGCAACTAATTCCGCCCACTCCTTCAAAAACCGAGATTTTTACTTGCTTTTAGAAAATATAAAAATACAAAAAGAATCATCCCTCACCCTTAGACCTAATTAGATTAGCTTTCAATCCTAACGAACACTATTCCCCAAGTAGAACGATCAATCCCCCGGTACTTGCCACTACACTTTACTACATCGGTCAGGTACACTGCCTGGTGGGGATTGCAAGCTTCTCAAGATCCCTTGAGAAATAAAACCTTTTGCAAGGTTGCAAAACCACGCATCAGTTTACTCTTGGTGCTTACGCCATGTCGGTGGAGTTTTGTTTCTTGTACAAGCCTATGGTAATAAACGGATCATGACAGAGCAATATCAGTATGCTTTTCTTATATACTCTACCACCAAAAATATATGAGTGATGAGTGAATTATACTTTTATTCCTTTTCGTGAGGTGCTTAGCCATGATTGTCAAACATCTCGATTTTTCACTACTAAAGCTTATAACGATGAATCCTATCTCGTACTTGTACTTGGTAGATTTGCATCACATTTTTATTAATCGTTTTTCATACACCATGTGGGATATACTTTTCTTAATTGCTAGATTTGCTTGAGCGCAAGCAAACCCTTAAGTGTGGGGGACTGGGCGCTAAGATTTTTCGATATTTCCAAAATTTTCATATATTTTTAGAATTTTCTTTTCATTTTGTCATTTAGTTATGTATTTTTATTTTTATTTTCTTAGATTTTCTTGAGGGCAAGCAAAGTTTAAGTGTGGGGGATTTGATAACACTCATTTTGTACATATTTTAGTAGCGTTATTCGTATGTTTGTGCATATTATTTGGTTGTATTTTTGAACGTTTTACGTTTAAAGGGGACAAAAGATGTATTTAGGTTCAGGTACAACTATGTCGAAGGAAATAATGAAAAGATGAAGAAAAGTCGACAAATCAAGAGTATGTGCACGAAGAGAAGTTTTCCGTCCAAGATAAAGGTTCATGCTATGATTATTTCCAAGTTCAAGTAAAAGATTATGAAGTTATTCGATGAAGGAAAGAGTCAAGATTAAATGCCAAAGATGATTGTTAAAGATGGAGTTTATTGCCAACCAAAGGTTGAATCAAACATGCAAACCAATTTACAACCTAAGGTTGTTGCAGAAATTCCAACCCAAGGTTTAACCAACATGCTAATTAAAGTCCCAACCTAAGGTTGATGCTGAAACCTCAACCTGAGGTTGAGCAGTCAATCCAAACCGCGGGTTCAAGTCCAAACCGTAGGTTGAGAGTGGTCAGAAAGTTCCCAGACGTCGGGTGGAGATCCCAACCGCGGGTTGAGGCACTAAGAGTCTTCCAAAGTTGCATTAAAGTGTGGAATTAAGTACCATTACTCCCAAGTACGATCATATACTCCTAATTACTCATTTTGGCTGCACTTTTATGACATTTTGTGCCCAAGAAACATGCTTGGTGACCAAGGATTGTTCAACCATAAATAAGAGTGCTTGGTTAAGTGTTTTCATCATCAAATTATCATATAATCTAAAACAATTCTCTCTACACTTGGAGGATTCTCTCCTACCACTCCCCACCCATTTCTAGAGGTGTTGGGGAGTTGGTTTGGTCGACATTTGCAAGTCATATGACTTGATCATCCTTACAATATAAGGCTTGATTATAGTTCACACCAATTAAACACCCATATACATCACCAACCATCCTTATTACAAAACACCACTAAGTCATATACTCACAACATGAGGCCGATTTCAAGGAAGGTTTAGGGACGAAGGACTTGTATTTTGGTAGTTTCTTTTGGTTGGAATCACATGGTTGGAATTGTAACTTGATGCTTTGACTCTAATGTTTGGTATTGTTTCTATTAATTTCAATCATATTAATGTCTTTGCTTGTGTTGATCATAAGAATTCCTTTGTATGTTGTGTTAAATGTTTGATTATAATTATCTCTTTATGCTTGTTTGGTTATTATGAGAACTTGTGATAAAAGGATGTTTGGACATAATTATTGTTTGTTTGGATTATACTGAAAGACATCATATTTGGTTAAATTGGAACTTGTCATTGTTTATTGTTTTGGTTGATCATTGTTGAGTTTAAAGGGCGAAAGGATTCTCAATAGTGATTAGTTTCAATTCATTAATCGACGAATATTTTGGTCTTGTGCTTTGTGACGATTGTACAAGAGAATTAATAAACATAAAAAGCAAAGGTTTAATTGAGATTAATGTCGAAAGGAGTCTTATGAATATGTGTTATCATCATCTTTCAAGTAAATGGTACTTCACAAATTAATGACATCAAAGTTTATGGGTCGAAAGAACTCTTTGTTTGTTGTTGGTTTAGGCATAAGGCTCATGACATAACCATTCGAGTGAGACTTGTGCATATTTGATTTATAAAATGCTAAACTATTATAATTGGTTCTATAGGTCGAAAGGATTACCAATGATAATATGTTTTCTAAACTAAACATCCTAATATCCTTGTGATTATTTGTCCATACAAGTATGTTCTTTGTGTGCTTACATCATGCCTTTCATAATTGCTTTTCTTGTTGGTTTGATCCGTAACAATCATAACCATCAACTTGTTACTTGTGTAAACAATCAAACAACATTTGAGTACAACCAAGTCTCTTGGGACGACCTTGACTTGCCAATCCCTTTACTATGACGGACGAGTATACTTGCTCGTATGTGTTCCTAGTTAACCGGTAATTTTTGTATTATAAATTTAAAGCTTGTTGGAGCGCATCAATGCTAAATGATATATTAAGATGAAAAATTGTTTAGATATATAATAAGGGTATATATGTAATTTGAAAAACATAATGCAAGTGTCAAGATCTGAATGCTTCTTGTAAAGCGTTTTGAATGAAAGTGGTTACACATAATTCAAGCGTTAAACAAGCTTCGTATTTGAACCGCTAGTCGTTAACCGCTCCAAAACGTTCACAAATGTTTGTTGTGAATGGTTTATCTGATTACTTGAGGTTAAATAAACCGGTTAATCCAAATATATTCAAAATGGTATCATCTAAACTAAGAAAAAAGAGCACCCCCTTTCAGAATTGACCGAGTATTATTCTATATTTTAAATTTCTCGTATGTGACTAGAAAAGCGGCATTGATTCAAGTTTGCAAAACGAAAGGAATTGCTATATATGGTCCATGTTTCAAATGAGATTGAACTATAAACCAACTTTTCAAAATCTAGAACTGCTATGTAGATTTTTTTTGAACATCTAGTAGTAAATCCAACCCGAACTTAGCTGATTTAAAATAAAAACGGCTTAGTTATGTTAGCGAGGAAAAGAGAGAAAAAAAAGGTTATGATTTTGCATTGCTGTGAAATGGGAGCATCTGTTTAAAATACTTCCAAATGTTTCTATCTTAAGTAGTCGAGAGGTGTAAAGCGAAATCTCAAATTTTTGCATTGAATTTAAACAGGAACAACTCTTTAAAATTTAATTTTTTATGCCTAAAATTATGCGACAACAGTTGATTGCCATCTCAAGAAGTGGTCCTTTTGTTGCAACCAACCATAAGCTAACACGTTAGTTTAGACTTTAGACATATATTTAATCATCTCAATCATTTCTAAATAATTAACATGATCTTGACCCAAACCGGCATATAGTTTGTATGAGACTAAAACATCATTATTTTTAGTCTGAAATCTAGATTACAATTGTTCGAATGTGAAAGGAATTGTTTCTTGTACCGGTCATATTGAATGTTCTTAGTACATTGACCTACAACACAAATGAAATAACTAAAACAAATCGAAATGAGGAAAACGTGATGCTAGTATATAATTTGTCTTCTATACAATAGTACCAAACTATCTTAAGTAGTTGAGAGGTGTAAAGCGAAATCTTAAAATTTTGCATTGAAGTTAAACAGGAACAACTCTTTAAAATTTAATTTATGCCTAATATTATGTAACAACAGTTAATCGACATTTCAAGAACCAGTCCTTTTGTTGCAAAAAATCATAAGCTAACACGTCAGTTTAGACAGATATTTAGTCATCTCAATCATTTCTAAATAATTAACATGATCTTGACCCAAACTAGCATATAGTTTGTATGAGTCTAAAACATCATTATTTTGAGTCTGAAATCTAGATTATAATTGTTCAAATGGGAAAGGAATTGTTTCTTGTACCGGTCATATTGAATGTTCTTAGTACATTGACCTACAACACAAGAATTAACTCAAAACAAATCGAAAAGAGGAAAACGTGATGCTAGTATATAATTTGTCTCTTATACAATAGCACCTAACTATCTTAAGTAGTCGAGAGGTGTAAAGCGAAATCTCAAATTGTTGCATTGAAGTTAAACAGGAACAGCTCTTTAAACTTTAATTTATGCCAAAAAGTATGCTACAACAGTTGATTGACATCTCTAGAAGTGGTCCTTTTGTCGCAACCAACCATAAGCTAACACGTCAGTTTAGACCTATATTTAGTCATCTCAATCATTTCTAAATAATTAACATGATGTTGACCTAAACCAGCATATAGCTTGTATGAGTCTAAAACATCATTATTTTAAGTCTGAAATCTAGATTATAATTGTTCGAATGTGAAAGGAATTGTTTCTTGTACCGATCATATTGAATGCTCTTAGTACATTGACCTACAACACAAATGAATTAACTCAAAACAAATCGAAATGAGGAAAACGTGATGCTAGTATATAATTTGTCTCTTATAAAATAGTACCTAACTAGAAGTGTTCACAACTCTTTGTGCAACCCTTCTTTATAAAAATAAATTAGAAATTCTCATCTGGCCATAACCGTAACTACCACCAAATGCATGGCTTAGTGGTAAGGCACCTAACGTCATCACAAGAGGTTTATTTTCAAACCTTACTAGGTATACTTATACTTTTGTTGGTGGCCAAGAAAAGGGTTGGAAAACATTACGTGGATACCTCGGTTAGACTGTATACATATGAGTTAATTAAAGATTCCCCTACGGATAGCATGAACAAATAAAATCTCATGGTTTACTCGTTTTTGTCTTCTAGCCATAACCCTCTTGCAAATCATGTGAAAACGTTCACTTACCATGAGTTATGATCAAATGAGAAATAAAATTGAAATAAGAAGAATGAGAAGAAACCACAATTGCACATTTCAGATGCACCTACAAAAGTAGTGCATCTTCTCTTAATTTTTTTTATTTTTTTATTTATTTATTTTTTTATCACTCTTCTAATTTTATTTTCTCTTCTCACTATCTCTTCCCTACTTACCATATTCTATTGGTCTAAAAGTCGGCTTAATAGTAACTTCAGTGTCGTTGGTGTCGATCGAATGGTCATGTCAATAATGATATATATTTCGAAATTAAAGATACGTAGTGTTTTGGTTCATCTATAAGCTTTATATCATTATCGAGAGAGTTTGAGACCTCCATATCTTTGAAAGTGAATCCGACAAAAAATAATTTGGATGATAAGTTACCAAAATAGGAAAGAAATACTGATGTCAAACACTTCTAGATAAAGGTGTATTTGTTTTAAACATGTGTTACAAAGGAAGAGCTAAGCTACAAGAAATCATGATAAGCTGGAAGACTGTATAACTCGACCGCAAAAATTTGGTTCAGTATACAATCTTAGAAAGTTTTTCATGGTACAAAAGGGGACTAAAATATTAATTCTTGAAGTGTGGTAAAACTAGGGTGGCAATTTTTGACATGACACGAACCCGACACGAAGTTAAACAAGTTTAGGTTGAGGATAAACATGTTTGGTTCAAAAACAGGTCAACCCGTCTACTTGTTTAATAAATGAGTCATGTTTGGGCTAAGTAAGTACTCCCTCCGTCCCAAAATATAAGTCCACTTTGGTTTTTTTGGTTGTCCCAAAATTAATGTCCACTTATAATTTTAACCAATCAAAATGCTTATAAGTGGGTGGGAATGAATTTTTATTGGTTAATAGTGTAAGGGTCCCACTTTTATTAAACTTTTTGAAATATGAAAGTGGACATATAATTTGAGACGGAGGGAGTAATTAATTAAACAGGTAAACCTGTAAACCCATTTAAGTAAATAAGCCTCTTAAAAAAATAAAATATACAACCTTGATTTCATGTTGCATTTTGATTAATGTATTTTGTTACGTAGTTTATTACAATTATAACTCGGATATGATTGGGATTGTTGTGTAGTTTTTGTATGGTATTTTTATCAATTTATAAATCGTTACATCATTTTTAGATTTAAACTAGTTGAATCAACAAACCATCAACTCTTTTCACCGCTTGACTTATTTGCTTAAACAAGTTAAACGGGTCACAAACGGGTTACACATGTTATACAGGTCTAGGTTATGGTTGATTTTCTTGACACAATTAATAAATGAATCGTATTTGGATAGATATTATACTAACACACCAATCCGCGAACCACAATAAGTTAACTCGAAAACGCCTCGATTGCCACCCCTAGTTAAATTGAGGGGTGCTTGGTATAGAATCCCACGGTGATGTAAGTTTTTACCAGTTATTACTTGTATAAAATTTTAGTTTAATATACGAAACATGTATTAGAGAATAGACGTCCCGTCCGTGAGCTTAAGATCCATTAAACTAAACTAATGCTACACTTGTAATTTATAAATATTGTATATTGATTAAGTAAAACATACGAGGTTTTATTGTTTAACATGATATTGTAAATTTTAAAATAAATTTATTTGTAATATACAAACATATAGTGAAATTTTTCTTGGGTTTTGTACAAAATTTAAAAACAGGGAGAATGGCATTTACGACGTCAATTAACTCCAAACGGCTGACGACATCAGCTAACTCCAAACGGCTGAAAAGTTATGGCGAAAAAGGCATACAGGTAGAGTTTTGGTAGAAAAATTATATATAGATTTTTATTTTGAGAGGATGACAACGGCAGACGACGACGCGAGTCTAAGTCTAAGAATGTGATTTAACTGGATGACATAGAAGCAGCGGCTCATAATGGTCGATTTGGTCTAAGAGTTAGATCCACTATCATATCATGTTAAACAATGGAACATCGGAGATATATATAGCTTGCATGAAACATAGAGTATATTGCATGGAATTAATGGAAACTGAAAAATTTAATTGTTTTATTTACATAACAAAATGCTAGATATATGGATTAACAATATTAGTATGATATTTCATGGAAGGCAAAGAGTTTTACCAACATATCTATTGAGCACGAGCGTTGAACCTGATCTATAAAAGCTTATAAAAGGCTTCTTTTTACTTTTAGTTTTGCTAATGAAAACTTTTAAAGCTGTCTTTCAAGAAATGGTTATCACTATATCACCACTCATTGATTATCATTATTGGTTGACATCTTCAAAAGTGTGGATACCATCATTGAAAAGATAAGACATAACAGACAAGCTGTTTCCAAATTTTTGGTGCCCCATGGAAGAAAAATGAGAACGGGGCCTCATAGTAGAGGCCAAATGAAAAGTGTATTCTTTTAGAATGAGAACTATTTACGTAAACAATGTCATTCTTTAAGTATATTTATAAAAGTTGTATTTGTTTTTATTCTCAGTTATATAAATTTTTAACATCATTTATAATTTTATATAACAAACATAACTTTTTAGGCCCTAAAGTATTGGGGGCCCTGGACGGTCGGCCACTTCGCCCACTCTCACAAACGACCCTGATAACAACACTTGTAATTGTCTCAATTGTATTAAACTATTATCTTTACCACAAGTAGATGTAATTAGCAAAACTTCTATGGTGTTATTTGGATAACACTCTAGTTGGTGGATGTGTTATGTTACTTCTATGGTGTTATTTGGGTAACACTGTAGTTGGTGTTTGTAGGATTATTTAAAGAGTTGTTTCTTTAATTCGATTGGGCATATGCCATAAGCATGTAACTACAAGGAGGTCCCGTTACACCAAAAAATATTAGACGTGCTAAAATATCCAACAATAATAAGCATTATCATTACCAAATTGTCTATTGATAAGACGCTTAACTTCTCACAAAAGGGTCAATAGTCAAACCTCATTACGTACCCATCTGGTGCGGTCACATAATTGTCAAAAAACGGTTAAGGGTACACGGTAATTAAGTCGCATACATTTAAGTCAAAAACTCACTCTTTCAGAATAACCTAATCACAAAACCTCTTCCATTTATTTATAATAAGCATGTTGATATGTAATTGCAAGGTGTGGTTTTTGGAGTGTGCGTTATCCATTAATAATGGGAAAATTTGCATTTATGTGATTGAAGATGTCACTTATTTTTAACTTGACTCACATTTGTAGCATATTGTTAAAACCTGAACACAAAAACCTCTTCCATTTATAATAATAAGCATGTTGATTTTGAAACGCCCCTTTCCAATTTAATCAAAAAAATTTTGTAGAAAGCCATAAAGTCCAATCAAGAGAACTTTATTTGTACCTATTATTCAACCAACAAAAACATAGATGTTGTAGTTTGATGAAGATATCTTCTACCAAGCACCTTTTAGCCGAAAAGATCTTCTCATTTCTTGCATTCCAAACCAACCAAGATGAAGAGAATATGACGGATTCAAAACATGAAAGTTGATGTGCTTGAAATAACTTTTTCTTTTCCAAGCTAAGGTTTTTGACGAAATCAATAATCTCCAAAAAGGAAGAACCCGTCTTGAATTCAAAACCTCACCACAAAAAAATATTTTTCCAAAGGTGAAATACCCAATCACATTTCGCCAAAATATGGTCAACTGTCTCAAGTTCATTGTCACAAATGGGACACAGGATCGAAGGTATGTCAATACCTTTGAGGTCCAACTCCACTCTAGTTGGGATACGGTTTCTCTCGGCACGCCAAACAAAAATTAAGACTTTCGATGGAATGAGAGATGACCATCTAGTTGGACGACTTGTCGAGACAATCCCACATTTTTCAATAGCAACACGCACTCATTTAACAGAAAACAAGTTCGAGTTACTTAACAAGAAATTCCAACCGTCTTCCCTTGTACCATGACGAAAGTTACAAAGTAGATCCATTAGCCCATTGAATTCTTCCAACTCCCTGCCACTTCTGATGAGTCGACACCAAGCCCATCTCCATTGAAGGTTATCATCATCACTTTCACATCGATCACTAAGATATAGTAAATTTTAAAAATGGCATTTACGACGTCAATTAACTCCAAACGGCTGACGGCATCAGCTAACTCCAAATGGCTGAAAAGTTATGGCGAAAAAATCATACAGGTAGAGTTTTGGTAGAAAATTATATATAGATTTTTATTTTGAGAGGATGACAACGGCAGACGACGACGCGAGTCTAAGTCTAAGAATGTGATTTAACTGGATGACATAGAAGCAGCGGCTCATAATGGTCGATTTGGTCTAAGAGTTAGATCCACTATCATATCATGTTAAACAATGGAACATCGGAGATATATATAGCTTGCATGAAACATAGAGTATATTGCATGGAATTAATGGAAACTGAAAAATTTAATTGTTTTATTTACATAACAAAATGCTAGATATATGGATTAACAATATTAGTATGATATTTCATGGAAGGCAAAGAGTTTTACCAACATATCTATTGAGCACGAGCGTTGAACCTGATCTATAAAAGCTTATAAAAGGCTTCTTTTTACTTTTAGTTTTGCTAATGAAAACTTTTAAAGCTGTCTTTCAAGAAATGGTTATCACTATATCACCACTCATTGATTATCATTATTGGTTGACATCTTCAAAAGTGTGGATACCATCATTGAAAAGATAAGACATAACAGACAAGCTGTTTCCAAATTTTTGGTGCCCCATGGAAGAAAAATGAGAACGGGGCCTCATAGTAGAGGCCAAATGAAAAGTGTATTCTTTTTAAGAATGAGAACTACTTACGTAAACAATGTCATTCTTTAAGTATATTTATAAAAGTTGTATTTGTTTTTATTCTCAGTTATATAAATTTTTAACATCATTTATAATTTTATATAACAAACATAACTTTTTAGGCCCTAAATTATTAGGGCCTCTGGACGGTCGGCCACTTCGCCCACTCTCACAAACGATCCTGATAACAACACTTGTAATTGTCTCAATTGTATTAAACTATTATCTTTACCACAAGTAGATGTAATTAGCAAAACTTCTATGGTGTTATTTGGATAACACTCTAGTTGGTGGATGTGTTATGTTACTTCTATGGTGTTATTTGGGTAACACTCTAGTTGGTGCTTGTAGGATTATTTAAAGAGTTGTTTCTTTAATTCGATTGGGCATATGCCATAAGCATGTAACTACAAGGAGGTCCCGTTACACCAAAAAATATTATACGTGCTAAAATATCCAACAATAATAAGCATTATCATTACCAAATTGTCTAGTGATAAGACGCTTAACTTCTCACAAAAGGGTCAATAGTCAAACCTCATTACGTACCCATCTGGTGCGGTCACATAATTGTCAAAAAACGGTTAAGAGTACACGGTAATTAAGTCGCATACATTTAAGTCAAAAACTCGCTCTTTCAGAATAACCTAATCACAAAACCTCTTCTATTTATTTATAATAAGCATGTTGATATGTAATTGCGAGGTGTGGTTTTTGGAGTGTGCGTTATCCATTAATAATGGGAAAATTTGCATTTATGTGATTGAAGATGTCACTTATTTTTAACCTGAACACAAAAACCTCTTCCTTTATAATAATAAACATGTTGATTTTGAAACGCCCCTTTCCAATTTAATCAAAAAAATTTTGCGCATCGGCTTGACCGAAAAAGATCACGTGTTACTAATCATAAGTCCATCTCTGATCTTCGGTCACAGAAATCCAAATTTCCTTTAAGAGCTCTCGGTGTCGATGGCTGGTGAGTGTCGCGCGGAATGAAAATGCCTACTTATGACGCGAGGACGNGCATCGGCTTGACCCGAAAAAGATCACGTGTTACTAATCATAAGTCCATCTCTGATCTTCGGTCACAGAAATCCAAATTTCCTTTAAGAGCTCTCGTTGTCGATGGCTGGTGAGTGTCGCGCGGAATGAAAATGCCTACTTATGACGCGAGGACGACACTGAAAGTGGTGTCATAGGTCTGGCGCCATACCAGCTAGCTAACATATTATATATATATATATATATATATATATATATATATATATATATATATATATATATATATATATATATATATATATATATATATATATATATATATATATATATATATATATATATATATATATATATATATATATATATATATATATATGTTATGTGTGAGCTAGAAGTGTCTTATTTTGTCAACTTTTGAAGAGACGATGTTTTTTATTTAAGTTATAAGTTTCGAGTTATAGGTAAAAAGTGTTAAGGTGACAGCACTTTTTTCTATAAGCCGATAACACTAGAACACCTGGTCATACTTATATTTTAATCAATATCTTGAACTTTAGTCTTTAAACTATACCTTTTAACATAAGAAAACAAGGTCGATACCGTTTGAAGCATTCAACTGCGTAACGGGCAAAAGAAGAAAAAATATATGAAGTTGGGACACCCAACGGGCATATATTTTGAATAAATAAAAAGACAAAGTCACTAGAAAATACAACTTCATTATTGGTACTCCAATATTTTAACTATTTAAGGGTCCCATTTTATCATGATGCCGTTAACCCTTTCTACAATTTTCTTTAGACACCAAACATGTGTTTTTTATTCAAACGTATACTTATATAATTATTCTAAAAAAGTGGCTAGCTTTTTAAATTGGTCAATTTCTTGTCTTTCTTCTTAAAACATTGAAATTTCAGATTTATTCAAATTATGCTTTAAAATCACTATATATACATACATATATAGCTGTATTTAAATCACTATATATTATACATACATAGCTGTATTTAAGTTACATATGAAATTAATCTTGAAAATAAAATGAATTTGCTGTTGTTAACAAAAATTTTATTTTAATTATCTTTTCAATTTTACTAGTTTATATGAACATAAATGTTACTATAATTCTATAACTAACGTTAACAAAATGCATGCTAGTGGAGTAGTAGATAGAAAATTAACACTGAACACTTGTCAAAATTATGTTAATCTAAGACTTATCAAACATCATGTTCAGTTTGAAATTTTATCCCGGCAAATTAAATTCTTTAAATTATGGATGCATATCATAATGAGTAAAATAACAGCATGGGCGGTTTTGGGCCGGCGCACCATCAGCAACCGAGCCGGGCCCAACCCACTAAGGGACACTAAAATTTTTTATTCCTATTATATGTACTAGGCCCAATCCACTTTTTTTATTTTGTAGAAGTAATACTTTTGTTGCAAAAATGATTTTTGTTCGTATTTTTGGCTTTTCGTACTTGATTATGGTCTATGGATATTATAATATAGGGGCACTTTTTTTTTCGTGCCGGGCCTAATTTTTTTTTACGTTCTCAGCACCGCCCCTGATTATAACAGCAACGTATTTATATATTGCTTTCTTGGATGTAACTACATGGGAGTCGGGTGTGGCATGGACTGCACCTGATTTTAGGTCACGAAGTGAATTTTTTTTTTCTTTTTTTTTTCTAGAGATGTGTAACTTTCAATTTTACCTAATAATTGTAAATCTTTACAGGGCAACTTTAATACTTATAAAGTTATAATTATAAAAAAGAAAATTTGTATAACACTCTTTCAAAAATCCTAAACACCGATTGCTTTCAATCATAGTTCTTTACAAGTTATGTCATCAATAATTGAAACTTTTTTTCATTTTATTATCTGTTAATAACAAATCATTTTTGTAACTCATATGATTGGCACTCCTACTAAAGTGCATAGTCATACTATGTTAATTACTGTATTAGTACTTTATTTTTGTACTACATTATTACAACCAGTAAATTTCATGCATATCATATCAAATAATGTATAATACGTCTTATTCAAAACAAGTAACCCTATATTATAATGTATACAATTTAATGCAACTAACAAAATAATTCATGCATACGTCTTCTTCAAATAATATATATACAACTAGCACATTCCTATCAAACAAAAAAATCACATAGGAAACCTTAGCTCATGACACACACGTATATTCCGTACAATCATATATATTCATTATATAACCCCTCAAAAAGCTTACATTCCAACTAAACTCATCATATCAATGGCTACTAATCTTCCAACACAAGAACCCGATACAACCTCGTCTTCATCTTCTTCTAACGTTTCGAAAATGGAGACTAAAGTGATGAGGTCCGAGGATCATTCTATGACGAAAAAAAGACATAGGAAAGATGTGAGCTACAAACATCCTGTTTTTCGTGGAGTTCGAATGAGAAGCTGGGGAAAATGGGTGTCGGAAATTAGACAACCTAGGAAGAAATCGCGCATTTGGCTTGGAACATTTTCGACTGCTGAGATGGCGGCTAGAGCTCATGATGTTGCTGCCTTGTCGATCAAAGGTAATATACGCTATTATGCATGTATATATGGATTGTGAAAAACTTAAGTTTTTTTTTTAAACTGTGAAAAATTTATTTCTGTACTAACATGCAAGGTATATAGTACAAAAATAGCAGCTTGACCATTTTGTTTTGGTTATTTTATAAAATGAAACCCCAAAATGATAAAATAAAAATAAAAAATAAAAATGTGTGGGAATTTAATTTTTGTAAGCCATGTATATTTTTATATAATATGTCACATTAATGGAGCGGATTGTTCCTTCTTTTCAAATGTATTATAAGCAAATTAAAGAAGATTGTAAGTGAAGTTATATTAATTTATATGAAATGCAAATTACTAGTGGTTGTTAGTGAAGTGTGAAACTATGACAGTTTATAATAAATCTAAATATTATGTTTTGTTTTTAATGCTAAATGTTGATAACTGACATCGCTGATTGGACTAATTCTTTTACTTAATAGGTAAATCCGCAATTCTTAATTTTCCCGAGCTCAAAGACTCGCTACCTCGTCCCATCTCACTTTCGCCGCGTGACGTTCAAGAAGCCGCAGCGAAAGCGGCCACAATGTTGGACATCCCTAAGCCTACTACGGCGCCCTTACAACCATTGTTGGCCGACAATAATGCGGCTGAGGAACTTGGTGAAATTATTGAGTTACCGAGTTTAGAAGGGTGTTTGGACTCACCCAAGTCATCAACTGAATTTCTAGTTGACTCAGTTGATCGATTGGTGTATCCGTCGTGGCCCGTGGCGGATATTGGTGGTTTTTGGGATTATATATCCGACCACGTGGCGGAAAACGACCATGCAGGTATGCTTATATGGGATTGTTAGTTATATTTAGTATACTTTTTTTATAGTGCCGATATTTGTAAATATATATATTTTTTGGTTTTGCTAACCACAACCATTTGGATTAGTGGTTAAGCTTTACAATTTGTGTAAAATAGCATTTAATAAGCTCATTATTTTTATATTTATATATATCTAATTATTATAATTATAGAAGGTGTTGTTAAATATGATACACACAAGTTATGTATAAACTTGTTCAATATCTTGCACATACTAGCTAGAAACTTCGCGTCATTTATGAAGGCCTTCAAATACACGAGCAATCGAGAATGTTGTATAAACAAGTCAAAATATGTTCTGTCGAAACATGGATATCCTAATTACGCACAAACTTATTATGTTTAAGCTTAAATGTGCATGTCTTCAAAATGTGTAAATCGGTGGGAACACCCTGATTTCATGCATCTTTTGATACCAACCCGACCCTTTCCTAAGGACCCGGCCTCAGGCAATGGGCTCCTGTCCCAGCGACCTAAATAGCCAAGAGTTGGGATTAAACCCTGGTCATTCTAGAAAAGACCCTTTATGACAAGTCAACTGAGGGTTTGCGGAAGAGAATAGTACCACTGGAGCAAGCCCCACTCGGTGCATAAATGTTCATGTCTATTTGAATTATAAGAATAATCAAGATATTAAGTAACGAGTGTCAATGTGTGATATAACCCTAATAACTANACCAACCCGACCCTTTCCTAAGGACCCGGCCTCAGGCAATGGGCTCCTGTCCCAGCGACCTAAATAGCCAAGAGTTGGGATTAAACCCTGGTCATTCTAGAAAAGACCCTTTATGACAAGTCAACTGAGGGTTTGCGGAAGAGAATAGTACCACTGGAGCAAGCCCCACTCGGTGCATAAATGTTCATGTCTATTTGAATTATAAGAATAATCAAGATATTAAGTAACGAGTGTCAATGTGTGATATAACCCTAATAACTAGTCATATTATTAGTACCGAGTGTGACAATACTACTCACACCTCGTTCAAACGAGATTGTGTACTGTAATTGTTGACGTATGGTATGGATTCGGGTCACGAACCCATCCAGTACGCAAGCCCACTACGAGTGGGCCATTATTATAATATTCGTAGCCCACGAGGCCCACGGATACGAACTGTAACCTGCAACAAGTGGAATGCTTAGGCCCACGAAGGCCCAAGCCCAAACACGGTTATCCAAACCGTGTGGTTATGCGATATCTCCTATTTTGGCAATAGATATCGGATGTGAGGAGCACGAAACCATCTAGGGTTTCGTGTGTATAAATAGAGGTCCTCTAGGTCCTCTACAGGTACGATATCTAACCCTAATCTACAAATCCTTCTCTTAAACTCGATTACTTACTCTCACGCCGGAGGATAATCGGGGGAAACAATCCCTCGATAAGCCTAACGGTGCTCTTTGTTTTCCTAGTGCGCAGGTTCCCAAGCATTACATACCCGAATTGATACTCAAGCCAAGCCTTGCCAACTTTTGTATCAACAGTAATTGTTGTAACTAGTTATATTGCTTTGTATTACTAAAGTGTTTTTAAAGCTAATTGCAACAAGTCAAGATAAAAAAAACATTGGTTTAATGATATGCTACTATATTTAAAAAGTCGATTGTCTGAGCTTTGTGTGAGTTGTTTATTATGTTTGGGTGGTGATGTTGTTTGTCTTATAATACTCTGTTAATGATGATATTAGTTGTGGAGAAGAAAGCTAATATGATGAGGACACTAATGTTGGTCGCTATTATCAATAGGATAAGGTTACGTGCGAATAAGCTCCTTTTGATGTAACATTATATAAGATTATAAAAGAGGCTCCTTTTGACGTAACTTTTGGTGAAATTAAAAGCTAAAAATAAAAAATANGTTAGTTATATTTAGTATACTTTTTTTATAGTGCCGATATTTGTAAATATATATATTTTTTGGTTTTGCTAACCACAACTATATGGATTGTGGTTAAGCTTTACAATTTGTGTAAAATAGCATTTAATAAGCTCATTATTTCTATATTTATACATATCTAATTATTATAATTATAGAAGATGTTGTTAAATATGATACACACAAGTTATAAACTTGTTCAATATCTTGCACATACTAGCTAGAAACTTCGCGTCATTTATGAAGGCCTTCAAATACACGAGCAATCGAGAATGTTGTATAACAAGTCAAAATATGTACTGTCGAAACATGGATATCCTAATTACACACAAACTTATTATGTTTAAGCTTAAATGTGCATGTCTTCAAAGGAGTAAATCGGTGGAAACACCCCGAAACACCCCGATTTCATACATCTTTTGATACCAACCCGACCCTTCCCTAAGGACCCGGCCCCAGACAATGGGCTCCTGTCCCAGCGACCTAAATAGCCAAGAGTTGGGATTAAACCCTGGTCATTCTCGAAAAGACCCTTTATGACAAGTCAACTGAGGGTTTGCGGAGGAGAATAGTACCACTGGAGCAAGCCCCACTCGGTGCATAAATGTTCATGTCTATTTGAATTACAAGAATAATCAAGATATTAAGTAACGAGTGTCAATGTGTGATATAACCCTAACAACTAGTCATATTATTAGTAACGAGTGTGACAATACTACTCACACCTCGTTCAAACGAGATTGTGTACTGTAATTGTTGTAACTAGTTATATTGCTTTGTATTACTAAAGTGTTTTTAAAGCTAATTGCAACAAGTCAAGATAAAAAAACATTGGTTTAATGATATGCTACTATATTTTAAAAGTCGATTGTGTGAGCTTTGTGTGAGTCGTTTATTATGTTTGGGTGGTGATGTTGTTTGTCTTATAATATTGTGTTAATGATGATATTAGTTGTGGAGAAGAAAGCTAAAATGATGAGGACACTAATGTTGGTCGCTATTATCAATAGGATAAGGTTACGTCCGAATAAGCTCCTTTTGATGTAACATTATATAAAATTATAAAAGAGGCTCCTTTTGACGTAACTTTTGGTGAAATTAAAAGCTAAATATAAAAAGTAAAAATAGGCTTGAAAGTTACGTTTCATAAATTTAAATGCGCTCATTGTTTTCGAATTGTCCCACCAAACCTGGACCCTGGTTGTGCATGCGTCTTTATTTGCAAACCATTACGTAAACCATCTATATTACTACACGGGTATACCATACTACACAATACAAATACAACGTTTTGTGTGCTGATAAACTTAAACTCTGTGGATTAGTCAGCTAAAATAATGAAAGCATTGTTATCAAAAGACCAAACATACAGTGTATTGTCAATCGTGTAATAGAGGTTTTTTTAATTCAGGTTACTCGATGAGTATGGTTTTTTAAGTCAAACGTACACCACATTACTGGAATACGAGATGATCATTCTAATCATTTCCTTGACCATCATGAAGATTACTACTTAAAGAAATTACAACCTGAGACCTTTATAAAGATATCAAAACGATTAACCACTAAGCCACTTTAATGATTATTTAAAGTTGAAGATTTTCCTTTTATCTTCTTTACGAGATTTAAAGTTTACAAGCGAAAGGTATGAAATTCTAGCTAATTAACGACTACAACAGGTATGATTTCAAAGATGTCGTCGTATAGTCTTTTTTACTATCAACATCTTTAAAAATTTACATGTCATACCGCTCCGAGTTTTGAGTACGTGTTATCAAAGAATAGCATGTATATATATCATGTTATTGTCCCGATTGTCACAATCCATTATATATCATCATCCATCGTTGTCATTTTGTATGATGTCCTTCTTTTCAAATTGGTAAATGAATCTCTTTATTAGCCTAATGAGTTTAAATGGACAATGGAAAATTCAAAAAATATTAACTTGTGATTGGGTTTTTCATTGTTATTGACGAAATATGCATAAATTTAAAAGAAGCATGCATTTGTGTGTTACATCACCACAAAATAAACAAAACTTCAAAGACAATCTTGATTTTAAAAAGAGACATAGTTGAATTAGACATATTAGAGACAACTAAAAAACCACTCCATCTACTTTAAGTTAATTGTGATGTCAAGTTTAAAAACTAGTCTAACATACTCTTTTAAGTCACAAATATGTGTTTACTAAAACGTCTAATTTTTTTATTTATTTTTTCCATAGCCTCTACGCCGTAGAGACCAAGTTGTCTCTGCATTGTAGAGACCTCTATGTCATAAAGCCCTCAGTTCTAGTTTTTCCCATTTCGGCTCAAAACAACTCAAATCACGTTTCAACTCAAAACCAACACTTAAAAACTGGACATAACTTATGCACTTCATATAAACCTGGTAATAAGTGTCATACATAGTTTTATACAATTTCGACCCGTTTGAACGAAAAATGAGTGAAATAAACCTTGTCTCAAACACTCATTTAACTACACGATATTTACTACTTGACACTTTACAAATACCATTTCCAGGAAATTGTTAGCATAGTTACAAAAGACACTAGGGCATTACGAGTTGCATCAAGAGGAGGTGTAAAGAGAACCCATTACCAACTCGAGCTTCACCGTTAGCTATCTCGCCATTTGGCCCTTCCCTTGATTTTGCTAATGCAGCTTAGTTTTGTGAGCAACGAAAACGCAATAACTATAATCAAGGCATGAACTTTATGTACATCACAAACTATAAAGTGCATTTAGCATCAAACACGAATCCTTTGAACTATAGGCGCTTTTACGACCGCAAAACATTATCTTGTACTATGGACATCATTTCGTTATTTGTATGCACATATTAGTATTAACTTGTTTAGTTATGTTCGAAAACTATGACTTCGTTTGGTTGTTTTGGAATGAATAAATGGACGGATTAATTTGAATATTTTGCATCATTGTTTTGGGTAATTTTCAGGTTGAGATTTTGATAGACTTTTTCAAAAATATACTGAAAAATATTTGGGAATGCTGCAGTTTTTGTTTTTATTATTATTATTATTATTATTATTATTATTATTATTATTATTATTATTATTATTATTATTATTATTATTATTATATTATTATTATTTTTTTACTTTTTGCTTGTAGTCACTGTTAGTGACGACGCGTGTGGTCGCCGAAAGTGGTAATCATTTTTGGCTTAAACCTTTAGCGAAGACACGTGTTATCGCTAAAGTGTGGATCCCAGACTATAAAATTTATTATCCCAATACTTTATATTTTATATCTTTAATTAATTGATAATTTAAATAATTGATTTTTTATTTTAATTGAAAATTACTTTTAGCGACGATGCATGTCGTTGCTAAAGGTCAGTGGACCCACAACAGTCAATCGCGAATTCTTGTGGGTCCCACTTTTCTTCGCTAAAGGCTTTGACTTTTCGCTGCTAAAAGTTTTAGCGATGAATTAAGGGCGACGACGCTATAGCGACAACATTGTGGACGGTGATAAATCCTTCCGTTGCTAGAAGTTGAAAACGTTGTAATGATAATACCGAAACTTACATAACCATGAACCTCAAATTCTGAAATTTTCTTTTCACTACAAATTATTTTTTTTTATTTTTTATTTTTGGTACAAAGGTGAGAATTATATTAACTTCCAACATATGTACATCTTTTACAAATAAAAGAAAAGATTTGGACACTCCCAAATCTAATACAACAACAACAAACAGACCAGAAACAATACTATGACTTCAAACAGCTAACATCATCAGATATCATCCAACAGTCTGCTCTAACCATCTGTAGCAGCTCTCACTGCACAGAGACATTATCCTATCACCATTCACCTTATAATTGCACCATTAACCATCTAGCTACATTTCCATCTTACCCACTTGCCATGATTACTCAACCCACATCCACAGTAACCATAGCAAAATGGGTTAATGGCTTCACTAGGCACCCATTACCCTTCCACTCAAGGGCTATGCCAAACATCCTACATTTCCATCTCACAAATGGCTTCAGCTGTTTAGGAACGCACACCTTGAGTGAAGACCATCCATTCCTCCTTGACAATATATTGGGAAGACCAAGAAGTCCCATCTTTCATGCCTCTCTATTCAACCCATCATACACTGTCCACCAAGCCATATACCCTTCACAAAGAAAAGCCCTTCATTATGGTACATCTTATGTGAATTAGACCTCATTTCTTTCCAAAATAGATGCTAAATTCCTCCCAAGGCCAATCTAGCAGAGCTATAAGGATCAAAAGGTACAGTCACACCAGAATAGACTCCAAGGTACAAGGTACTTATTCAATGTTATGGCCTGTATTATAATCAAAGATCAGATCCTTTAATGAAGCAAAGAACCTTGCCAACATATTCTCCTTTCCATTCAGCCCACATTCTTCATTGTTTCAGACAACCCCATAGTATCTTGAAACAAAAACCTGACTCTTTCATCCTTTTCTTTCAAACTTCACCTCCCATTCACTTTCTGCTTTTAGAACATTGACATTTAGTTTAACTTTGATAGACATTAGTTTGGCTCTAATGTCATCACATATTAAACTAAATAGAGTATCTTCACTTTTTTTGCAATCATTGAAGATTCTACTATTCCTTTCAAGCCAAATATGGTAGACTGTAGCAGCAACACTTAACTTTTTGATGATCACCCCAATATTACTTCCAACAGTTTCAGAACTCATTCCAGAGACAATATCATCCCACATGTTGCCATCTTCTTGAATCATAGCTTTCTTTCTCATTCTTCCCCATATCTTACTTGCAAACTCACATTTGAAAAACAGATGATCATGTGAATCTACACTTTTTCCACAGAGGCTGCATTCAAAAAATTTGTTAGGATACCATTTTTGCAACTTGTCTTGAGTGCACAACTTATTCCTCACAGCTAACCATAGCATAAAGGCATGCTTAGGTATGCAGTGAGAATACCATACAAGACTTTTTCAGGTAACTTTGCTTATATCCTCCCTTACATCCTTCCATACTGTACTAATAGCAAACTTTCTAACAGTGCCCATCTTGTCTATCCAAACAGCTTTGTCAGGATTATTATTAAGTACAGGGAAGTTTATACTATTTAGTTGAGGGTACTTCACAAACCATTGCTCTGGCCATCTCCAACTATTTCCATCAATTATATCAATTAACTTTGCATTGTCTTGAAAACCAGCATAAAAGATATCTTTTTTGCTGATGTATGCAGAAATTTGGATTTCACTGTCCCATTTATCATGCCACATACTAATAGTTTTCCCATCACCAACTTGATATCTCATATGTTTACCCACCCAATCTCTCATGTTCAAAATACATTTCCAGAACCAACTATCTTTCTTTTCCACTGATACATCCCAAACATTCCTGTTCTTGAGTTTAACCACATTTACCCACTTTACCCAAAGAGATTCTTTCCTGGCTGCAACATTCCAGAGGTGTTTACTTAGTAGAGTTTTATACTTTTATTCCATAGTTCAAGAGATTTAAATCCCAACCCTCCTTGATCTTTAGGCTTACATACATCTGTCCATGCCACCCTGGCTTTCCCTTTACAACTATCCCCATTATTCCATAAGAATCTTTTGAACAGACTTTCAATATCATTGATTATAGATTTAGGGAGTAGAAACACTGACCCCCAGTACAGCTGCATTGAGGCAAGAACAGAAGCAATTAATTGGCTCTTCCAGCATATGACAAGCTTTTATTCTTCCAATCATTCAGCTTACTTTTTACCTTGTCCACCAACTGTTTACAATCTGCAACACCTATTTTCTTTGTTACCAGTGGAACTCCTAGATACCTTACAGGAAGTTTGCCTTCTTTAAAAGGCATTAAATTGATGATGTTGCTTTTAGTATCCTCATCCAAACTTCCACAAAACATGGTACACTTACCAAGATTAGGGTGAAGGCCTGATATACCACTGAATTTATTGAGAGCCTTTTTAAGAATGTTCACAGACTCCACACTTCCATGACATAACATAATCAAATCATCTGCAAAACATAGGTGGGTGATCTTCAACTTCTTGCATCCAAAATGATATCTGAAATTGCTATTCTTCCTAATCTCATCCTTCAGAATTAGGTTTAGAATTTCCATAACCAATGTGAAAATATATGGTGATATGAGATCTCCTTGTCTCAGCCCTCTCCCACCATTAAAATACCCATACCTCTCACCATTAACACAAATGGTGAACTTAGTAGTAGTAATACATGTCATGATCCATTCCACCATTTGCTTAGGAAAACCAAACTTCAGCATAATAACTTCAATGAATTGCCAATCCACTGTATCATATGCCTTTTGTATGTCTATCTTGAAAGCCACCCTCTTAGGCCCATTAGCACAATTATACCCCTTTAATAATTCTTGAGTAAGGAGAATATTATCAGTTATAGCCCTACCTGGAATAAAAGCACTTTGATTGGCATCTACAACTTGACTTAAAGCATTCTTTATCCTATTTGTGAGAATCTTGCTGATACACTTGTAAATGACATTGCAACATGCTATGGGCCTAAAATCAGATACCTTTTGAGGAGTATTAGATTTCACTACAGATTATTTACCCAAACCTACTACATAACCATAACGCTCTAATTCTAAATTTTCCTTTTCATTGCAGATTATATACCGTTAACCTAGGGTTGCAAGAATAAAACTATGAAAAGTGGATGATAGAATATCTGGTACTTACTCTTGTACCTATATTTCGTTACTCACATTAGTGACGACTTAACGATATCCAAAAATGAGTGACTAATCCCGTTTTCACCTATAACCATAACACACATGTGTATAATCATTCACCACTCTAATTCAACATTATAAACTAGTGTTTAGGATAACAACCAACAAAGGGGGTATTTAGCTAGCTACACTAAACTAACCAAAATTCACTCTTTCATAAATTATCATTCAACAAAATCATTTCTCACAACAACCTCATCAATTCTTGAGTATCCATAATTTCCTCACTTCGTTTGATTCCGAGTTCATTACAAAAAACGTATAACTCATAAACCATCATGATATCCATGATTTCATTATAAATAACACTATAACCCCTAATTTGGGATTAAACCAAAATATAAGCTAAAGGCATTAGGGTAACTTACCTTGATAACACTTGCTTATAACCTCTAAATTCAGCATTAATATCACTTTAGCTCCAATTTCATTTCACTAATTCACTTGATTAAGGTAGAATGGAGTTAGCATTATGAAGACATAGTCACATACTAAAACATGTGTAATATGAGGGAGTAAAGAAGCTCCTGCACTTTCTTATTCATGCTTAAGGGCATATTTGACCTTTATAACAACTTTCATCACTTGGCAAGGTTAGTCATTGTTAAACATTCTATTGCATGCAAGGTCCTATTTTCCGTTATTTCATACAAGGTCCTTCTAGTTAAAAGACAATTATAAACGCATATCATTAATAAGCCTTTAAATTATATAATATATGTAAAATCATTACCATAAAAATTGAGGTGTTACATTTACCTACATTAATTTGTGGTAAACTAAATTTTCACATCTGACTTTCGACCAACTAATTTGTTTTTAAAAATAAATGCGACATATTATTGATTCACATTGACTTCTTTGAAATTGTAATACATCACTTATTATTACTTTTTTTTATAGAAGGGCAGATATAATTTCATATTAGATAAGAGTACATCTTTAGTCACCCATATATTCGCGTAATCTCAGACAACAGCTCAATGCCAAAGAAGCTATGCTATGAGCAACCATATTTCCCTCTCTTTTAACAAAAGACCAATTACAAACGTTGAGTGGGATAATATCTAAAAAAAAGACTCTCAATTTCTATCAAGGCAACTTAATTATGAAGCGCCTTAACTAGACACAATGAGTATATGTTTGTTTTGCTATTTTATGAAGATAACGTCTTACACGTGAATCGGACTAGATATGTAGATAGTTGCACCCGAAGAGACTATTAATGTACATGGGACAAACTAGTGATGTATAGAGCCTATACCTACCCCTCATGACTCTCCATGAGGTGTGTGGGAAAGCATTAGGCTAGTTGTATTCATTTCATTATAAACCTTATCTTTCTTTCTCCACCCTCTCTCTATTTTCTCTCACAAGAAATACACAATGTATTTCAACTACTTCTCATCCCCTAGACCACCGGATCTTGAATTATATAGAACCTATGTCTCAAATATAACGTTAGAGTACCCTCTACTAAGTGTGTGACTCATAGCCCAATGAACGGCTTTTGCTCCGGCTTCCGGGGGAACTTGCATAACATTCTAATCGAGCACCTGAAAATAAGACCTCGCCATTGTAGTCACGGGGTACAAAGCCCAAACACGCCTTTCTAGAATCTTTTTGTCATGCAGCGTCAGAATTAATTTTTATGTGCTCAACGTCTGGCCTTAACTACACACCTGTATGAGTATGATGTACCACATTCGTACCGCTAATAATTTCTCTTTGATATGCCTTGTCATAGTTGGGTAAAAACTTATTATGAGGCGAAGTAATTGTATAGATTATTAGGCATATTAGTTTAATTTATGATTAAAAGTATTCATTAGGTAGATTTTGGTTAAGATTCTTGTTTATTGTGTGTTTATGATCAGCTGACAAGGATAAGTGTATTGCGTTGGTCGGGAAATTGGTAACAACGGAATAGCTTATTAGTACGTTTAAAAACGACGTGTTAAGCTCATAGATGATACCTAATTAAATCTTTGAGGTTAGAGTAGAGGTAAAGGTCATCAAATTTACGTCAATGTCATATCATCATTTAGCAGAATCAACACACTACCAAACAATACTTTTAGACTATCATATCTATTGTCCAAGATGAGATTTGGGGGTCCCGCGGCGTCACGTGACCCCAAAAGAATTTTTAAGTTGCAATGCTTATTTTCGTAAAAAATACTAAATTTTCTAAAATGCAGTCCCAATGTATTGTGTTTCGAGTTATTGCTTAGTTAATGTATCAATAGGTGAAAAGTTAACTTTGTTTACACTAAAATCATTTTTACCTATAAGTTTACTTTTTTGTTAGTGTTTTCTCCATATACTACAGTTAAAAAAAAAGTGTGTACCTTGTCACTTTAGCTCTGATTCCATTCCTGTCTAGTGTTATTCTATCTTCTCATCAAACATATATCTATTGTGATTCCATGAAGTAAACCAAACCAAACACGACTTTATTGTTTTTGGTAGAATAGAATGGTATACGTAAGTTTTAATTTGCTTTTCTTTAAAACAAATAAATACAATAATTATATAAATAGTAGTATTGAGCGACAAGACTTAGGCATTGTTGGTTTTTTTTAAGAGAAACTTAATTTTCACTTTTATCTGTAAGCGAGAAGAAGATATAAAAAAAGCGTTTGTTTTTTCCTCTTATTTCTGTAAGCAGAGAGAGAAAATGAAAGAAGTGAGTTGTTTGTTCTCTTATATCCGCAAACGGCAAGAGAAAATAAAAAGAAATGTATTTTTTTATTTTTCGACATAAGAGATAAAAATAATTTTTTTCTTCCTCAATTGTGTGAATTACTTTTTTTTTTTTTTTTTTTTTTTTTTTTTTTTTTTTTTTTTTTTTTTTTATCTAATTATCATTTTCTATATCTTAAAGACTTCAAATCCTTTTATTTATTTATTTTTTTTTGGCAAACATGATTTTATAGATTACACATAAAACACTTTGAAAATCAAAACACAACAATAGTCTCTTACATTATCTGATTATCACATGGATATTTATTTAATAATTACTACCAATTAGACCTAACTCGCCCAACGTGGCTAATCAACTTCCTTTCGTTAATCAATTNAATTATCATTTTCTATATCTTAAAGACTTCAAATCCTTTTATTTTTATCTTTTTTGGCAAACATGATTTTATAGATTACACATAAAACACTTGAAAATCAAAACACAACAATAGTCTCTTACATTATCTGATTATCACATGGATATTTATTTAATAATTACTACCAATTAGACCTAACTCGCCCAACGTGGCTAATCAACTTCCATTCGTTAATCAATTTTATTAAACTAAAAGTATGGTTGACATCCCATCCCATAATTTCTCTAACACGTAAAGAACAAACAGAAAAATAACCTTTCTTAAACATAAATTTTCAAACTTGTACTAGGATACAAACTAATAAGGTGTATTAAACGCAAAACAGTTCAGTCCCAAAACATAAACAAACATCAACTATGCAATGACGAACAAAATATATAATGTGAAATTCTTTCAAAGCCAAGAATACAAAACTACATGACCTTAAAGCTGTATATAATCTGCTAAGATCCAACTCACGCGCCACCCCGTTCCGGATGGCTCAACTCACGCGTGACGAGGCAAGAAAAGGGAGATAGAGGTGAGCCAGTCACCTATCGGCATTTGTGCTATTCCTTTTTGTTTTATTATTATTTATTTGATTTGTGAATATGTGTGGAGTATTTAGTGGTGACAACTAAGGTAAAAAGTGAAAGAGAGTGAGATGAGAGATAAATATGAGGTGTCGCTGATGTGGAAGGTAAGGGAGTCTACTTTAATAATACATAAACATGAGATCAAAAGACGATTGTTGTGTAATTTGCATGAAGGAGATTGATTTCTGCAGCAAATTTACATAAGTGATAATTCACATTTAAAGTGGGGACAATCTCGTCATTTCACAAAAAAAAAAAAAAAAAAAAAAAAAAAAAAAAAAAAAAAAAAAAAAAAAAAAAAAAAAAAAAAAAAAAAAAAAAAAAAAAAAAAAAAAAAAAAAAAAA